>JAXBDA010006861.1:0-16968 GCA_036023075.1 Gaultheria prostrata
AATAACCTTTATGAAAATATTAATTTCCTCAAGAATTCTTTGATTTTATAAATTTCGTTCACTATAAAAGTAAATTGAAAACAACTTGTGAACTTAAAAAATACATCGTTTGAGGAGAACTAGAGAGGAAAATAGTTTCATTTTTATCATTACTAGAAAATGTGAAAATTTATTTTGCTTATAATCTCTTATAATATTAGTGAGGTACTAAAGTTGTTAATTATGTCTTACCATTGAGATAATACAACACATGTATATCAAAATCAAAATAGTCCTAGAAAAGGTGAGGAAATATTTCGTCACCTAATACTAACATTTGGCGACGAAACAAAATTTACTCGCCTATTTTGAACAATTGGCGAGGAAACTAGCATTTCCTCGCCAAATCTTAGCCTTTTGATGAGGAAATATAATTTAGTCGTCAATTTTAGCTTTTTGGCGAGGAAAGATAATTTCGTCGCCAAATGGGTACCCTTTAGCGAGGAAATATCCATTTCCTTGCCAAATCTTAGCTTTTTGACGAGGAAATATAATTTTGTCGTCAATCTTAGCTTTTTGGCGAGGAAAGATAATTTCATCGCCAATCTTTGTTGTTTGGCGAGGAAATTCAAATTTCGTCGCCAAATGGTAGCCTTTTAGCAAGGAAATAAACAAATCTTAGTTTTTGGGCAAGGAAAGATAATTTTGTCGACATAGTGTACTCTTTGCCGACAAAATCGATTTCCTCGCCATAAAGACCCATTTGGCGAGGAAATTTGAATTTCCTCGCCAGCTTTCGTCGCCATAGTAACTTTTTGTTGTAGTGTTTCTTCTTCTTTTTTACCTTTGATTTACTATTAACAGCATATATATATATAATATATTATATATTTTTAGAGGTGAAAGTCATCATTTCTTCATGAGATATGTTGACACATGTTGTAGCTAGAGTCCCTAGCATTGATACGTGTACAAAAATACAATTATGCTTTCTAATAAAATGTGTTCTTAACCAATTATTCATGTCTGGGTTCCGGTCTCCCAAACACTCTACAAATTCAATATAGGCTAATTAAAATGTGTGGGTCATTCTGGTGCTGTTCGATTTCTAAAAAAAAAAAATAGACTCCTAAATTCATATCGTGCTGACCTCGTGTTCGATCCTAAAAATATCCACTAGGTACCCTTTTTGATCTTCATTAAACATCCTAAATTTGCTCAAACTCCGTATGTTCAAGAACAAATTAGGATTTCCTTTGAAGCAAGCTTTGGTAGCAAATTCTCCCAATTTCCATCAAATCATCAATTTTTTCTTTAGTTTGTTGTTGGATTGTCTATTATTATTTTTTTCACATACTACATTATCTGTTTTTTTTTTAATACGCATAAAATGGGCTTTGAGAAATAATACTGGACTACCACAGACTACCATATATGACTGCTTTTCTGGCATGATGCAGAGTACAGATATACACATATTTAGTAATTTGTTACTGTTCGTGGCATGAAACAGAGGTCAGATTGCAACAGACTACCATATATGTCTGCTTTGTTGGCATGATGCAGAGTAGAGATGTACACATATTTGGTAATCTGCCGCTATTATTGGCATAAAACAGAGGCTAGATTGCAACAGACTACCGTATATGTGTATTTTGCTAGCAATATACAGAGTACAAATGTACACATATTTTGTAATCTGTTGCTGTTATTAACATGAAACAGATGCCAGATTGCAATAGATTACCATATATGTTTATTTTGTTGGCATAATACAAAGTACAGATCTACATATATTTGCTAATATGTTGCTATTGTTGTTGTTATTGACATGAAACGGAGGCCAGATTGCAACAAATTATCAGATGTGTTTGCTTTGATGGCATGATACAGAGTACATAATCAGTTATTGTTATTGGCATGAAATAGAGGTCAGATTGCAATAGACTACCATATATGTATGTTTTATCGGCGTGATGTAGAGTACATATCTACTCATATTTGGTAATCTGTTATGGATCTATACATATTTGGTAATTTGTTGCTGTTATTGGCATGAAACAGAGATCAGATTGCAACAGATTATCATATATGTCTGCCTTGCTGGCATGATACAGAGTACATATGTACACATATTTGGTAGGCTGTTGTTATTTGCATGAAACAGATGTCAGATTGCAACAGACTACCACATATGCAGAGATGTCACATATGTTTGCTTTTTTTGGTGGGCATGTGTTTTTATTATAACATAACAAAGTGTCCAGACCAATTTACGGTTGTCTTGACTAATAAGAAAAAACATAATTATGGGTTTAGCCAAGGAAAAATTATGTGTTTTGTTTGGGTTTTGTATCTGGGTTTAACCAAGGAAAAATTATGTGTTTGGTTTGGGTTTTGAATTTTGGATAGTAGTTTGATGGAGAAATAGGAAAAATAATTAGAAATAAGGAATAATGATTGAAGAGAGATAGAAAAATAAATGAGAATAATATTTGTAAATAGGAATAATAATTGGAGGAAATATAAATAATGATTAAGAAATTTGATCTCAAAACCCAAAACGAACAAGGCAGCATGCCTTCTTTTGGGTCAACTTAATTACATTGCTATTTTAATGAATTTGCAAACAGAGAGAGCATCTCTGCATATTTATTTATCTCTGCATAGATATTTAAGTTACTTTGACCAAAACTGTGGGCGGGTTTTCAGTATCTAATTGATTGAGACAAAAACTGTGGGCGGATTTGCAGTATATTCATTATCTAATGGATGGTTTTCATGAGCAATGCTACTAATGCCACGGTGTCCGGAATCGTTGTATACACTTGGGTGCACCACATGTATCGAACGACTCCAGACACTTTTAACGTATAATTTTTAACGAGCAATGATATTAACACAATTGTACGTGTTTGGAGCCGCACGATGAACCGGTCTACCACATGCATCGAACGAGATATGTCCGCAGTTGTGTTTTAAAATTGTATATGTAGATTTTATTTTATTTTATTAGAGGATGTGCTAGAGTCCATTGAAGGGGATGGCATGTTTAGTGCCTTGCTTATGTGTAGACTTTACCTTTAATCAAGATTTTGTGTCTTTGTCTGCTTGTGTATTTGAACTTGTTAAAGACATCTTGGCCATGTGTACCGCTCGTCTTTTGCGGATCGATATGAATTAAGAAGATTATCAATGCAATAAATTAGGTAAATCGATCAAAAAAATTAGGTTAATGGAGCCAAGTGGGCTTTTTATTCTAAAGAGCACTTGCTATCTGGTTTAGTTTGTATTATTATTATTTTTATTAGTCTAAAAGGAATGGTTGAGAATCTTGAGATCACAGCCTTATATTTGACTTGGATATGTGGTCATTGAAAATTATTAGGTGGTTGTCTGCTGCGATAGGCATCTAAGCAAACAAAAAACTTAATATACTAATTGGCAAAGCTGCTGATGTTATGAGACACAAATAAAAAATTGATGAGTTTTTGTTTTTCGGACAATTGGGCTAGAGGACACATTTAGTCACTTAATTGGCTCTTGGCCCAACTTAATTGTTTTAAATGAGCCCAATCAATTGATGTGGAAATATTAAAGCCAGAAGTCCAAAATTGGACAAAAATACCCTTCACTCTGTCTCTCTCTCTGGCACAAAAGGAAAAATATTAAAAAAACAACTCCAACGCTCCCCTCTCCACCCTCGTCTCTCTCTCCCCCAAACTCAAACTCTCAAATGTCAAACCTCCCTTCTCCGTCTCTTCCCATGTTTTCTCACCAGCCAAAGAGTCGATCCATCTATGGAAGCTCAAGGAAGGTTGGCCGTTCTCTCAGTCCAACTCTCCGCTTGCGCTGAATCCGATGCCTTCTCACCGGCGATCGAGGCTCCTACGTCTCCTCCCACGCCTGTGTTGAATCTGACGCTTTATCGCCGGTGATCGAGACCTCTTGCATCTCCGGCCAGCCGTTCGTCACCAATCTCTAGCAGCTCGCAATCAGAGATAATCGAAGGCCCTCATTCTTTCAAAACTCATATTGCACGTCTGTGATAAATGAACAAGAGAAATTGAGCATTGTATTTTTATGGGAGAGAGTAAAGAAAGTGTGTGTGGTGGGTTCACAATCTTCAATTGCTGAGGAATCACATGATCTTGGATTGGCAAGTTCTCTTTCATTTTTTGGTCTTTGGAAAGGTACCCTAGTCTAGTGTACCTATAAAATTTTAAGAGCGGTTTGGGGTAATAGTATTGGAAACGTGTTACTAATTTTCGATTATGTGATTTTCTTTTTGTTGTTCTAAAATGAAAGTCATATTTCAATTTGTAATTATATGTTGGTGGCAAATAACAAAAATTAATTGAGGTGATGGCATGCGGATGGAAGTCGAATTGGACCAGAGGGGTGCACGAACAACTCTTCGCCCTTTTCCTTCGCTGTTTTCCGTTCTCTTGTTGTTTCTTTTCTTCTTCTTTTTTACCTTTGATTTACTATTAACAGCATATATGTATTAGATATTTTTAAAGGTGAAAGTCATCCTTTCTTCGTGAGATATGTTGACACATGTTGTAGCTAGAGTCCCTAGCATTGATATGTGTACAAAAACACAATTATGCTTTCTAATAAAATTTGTTCTTATCCAATTATTCATGTCCGGGTTCCGGTCTCCCAAACACTCTACAAATTCAATATGGGCTGATTAAAATGTGTGGGTCATTATGGTGCTGTTCGATTTCTATAAAAAAAAAAAAAAAGTAGACTCCTAAATTCATATCGTGCTGACCTCATGTTCGATCCTAAGAATTTCCACTAGGAATACCCTTTTTTATCTTCATTAAAAGTCTTAAAAATGCTCAAACTCCGTATGTTCAAGAACAAATTAGGATTTCCTTTGGAGCAAGCTTTGGTTTGCAAATTCTCCCAATTTCCATCAAAAAAAAATTTGATTTATTGATACATATGCAAAAAAAAAAATGCTCAAACTCCGTATGTTCAAGAACAAATTAGGATTTCCTTTGGAGCGCAAGCTTTGGTTGCAAATTCCCCCATTTTCCATCAAATCATCCATTTTTTCTTTAGTTTGTTGTTGGATTGTCTATTATTATTTTTTTCACATACTACATTATCTATTTTTTTTAATACGCATATTTGGTAATCTGTTGCTGTTATTAACATAAAACAGATGTCAGATTGCAACAGATTACCATATATGTTTGTTTTGTTGGCATGATACAAAGCACAGATCTACATATATTTCCTAATCTGTTATTGTTGTTGATGTTATTGACATGAAACGGAGGCCAGATTGCAACAGATTATCAGATATGTTTGCTTTGATGGCATGATATAGAGTACATAATCAGTTATTGTTATTGGCATGAAATAAAGGTCAGATTGCAATAGACTACCATATTTGTATGTTTTATCGGCGTGATGTAGAGTACATATCTACACATATTTGGTAATCTGTTACGGATCTATACATATTTGGTAATTTGTTGCTATTATTGGCATGGAACAGAGGTCAGATTGCAACAGATTATCATATATGTCTGTCTTGCTGGCATGATACAGAGTACAGATGTACACATATTTGGTAAGCTGTTGTTATTTGCATGAAACAGATGTCAAATTGCAACAGACTACCATATATGTTTGCTTTGCTCGCATGATATAGAGTACAGATAAACTCATATTTGGTAATCTATTGTGGTTATTTGTTAAAAATAAATGGAAGAATTAAAGTTGAAGAGGTTCAATTTTTTATATTTCAAAAAATCTAAAAAAAAATAAGAAGTACCAAATTTTATTTGTTAACTCTTTACAACGGCCATTTATTTTGGAAACATTAAAAAAAAAAAGGAGCAGGACAGAAATATCATTTTGTGTCAATCGGGGAAAAAAAGTACGAAAAAGACACTTTTGTGTTAACAGAAAACGTTATCTGTGCAACAAGGTCTGAAAAAAATAAAAAAATCATTTTATGTGTTAGCCAAACAAGGCCCTTCCCGGAGGATCAACAGATTACGTTATCTGCGCTATCAGATATGAAAAAAAATGAAAAATTCATTATTTGTGTTAGCCAAACAAGGCCTTTGCAGGCTATTTTTGTCACCTATGGCCCAAATGTCCTCTTGACATTATGAAAAAAGTTAATGTCCTTATGGCATGAATAATCCCTATACTATGTCCAGCTCGAAAGGAGACCCTTTGTTTTTTTCTTACTCGAGAAAAGTGGGAGTATTTTTTTTGGTGGGCATGTGTTTTTATTATAGCATAACAAAGTGTCTGGACCAATTTACGGGTGTCTTGACTAATAAGAAAAAACATAAATCTGGGTTTAATCAAGGGAAAATTATGTGCTTGGTTTGGGTTTTGTATCTGGGTTTAATCAAGGAAAAATTATATGTTTGGTTTGGGTTTTGGGTTTTGGATAATGGTTTGATGGAGAAATAGGAAAAATTATTAGAAATAAGGAATAATGATTGGAGAGAGATAGAAAAATAAATGAGAATAATATTTGTAAAGAGGAATATAATTGGAGGAAATATAAATAATGATTAAGAAATTTGATCTCAAAACCCAAAACGAACAAGGCAGCATGCCTTCTTTTGGGTCAACTTAATTACATTGCTATTTTAATGAATTTGCAAACAGAGAGAGCATCTCTGCATATTTATTTATCTCTGCATAGATATTTAAGTTACTTTGACCAAAACTGTGGGCGAGTTTGCAGTATCTATTTGATTCAGACAAAAATTGTGGGCAGATTTGCAGTATATTCATTATCTAATGGATAGTTTTCTTGAGCAATGCTACTAATGCCACGGTGTCCGGAATCGTGGTATACACTTGGGTGCACCACATGTATCGAACGACTCCAGACACTTTTAATGGATAATTTTTAACGAGCAATGATATTAAAACAATTGTACGTGTTTGGAGCCGCTCGATGCACATTGGTCTACCACATGCATCGAACGAGATATGTCTGGAGTTGTGTATTAAAATTGTATATGTAGATTTTATTTTATTTTATTAGAGGATGTGCCAGAGTCCATTGAAGGGGATGGCATGTTTAGTGCCTTGCTTATGTGTAGACTTTAACTTTAATCAAGATTTTGTGTCTTTGTCTGCTTGTGTATTTGAACTTTTAAAGACATCTTGGCCATGTCTACTGCTCATCTTTTGCGGATCGATATGAATTAAGAAGATTATCAATGCAATAAATTAGGTTAATCGATCAAAAAAATTAGGTTAATGGAGCCAAGTGGGCTTTTTATTCTAAATAGCAATTGCTATCTGGTTTAGTTTGTAAAATTATTATTTTTATTAGTCTAAAAGGAATGGTTGAGAATCTTGAGATCACAGCCTTATATTTGACTTGGATATGTGGTCATTGAAAATTATTAGGTGGTTGTCTGCTGCGATAGGCATCTAAGCAAACAAAAAACTTAATATACTAATTGGCAAAGCTGCTGATGTTATGAGACACAAATAAAAAATTTGTTGAGTTTTGTTTTTTTCTTACTCGAGAAAAGTGGGAGTATTTTTTTTGGTGGGCATGTGTTTTATTATAACAAAACAAAGTATCCGGACCCATTTACGGGCGTCTTCACTAATAAGAAAAAACATAACAAAGCTGCTGATTTTGCAACTTTGTTGACTATTGGTTATTTCTCTGGCCCCAGAGTTGAGTACTAGTAGTAGCTTGAAATCTGGTTGGGACCTAACCATCTTTGTCTTTTTTTTCAGGCAAAGCACCTCATTGTCAAAATCCTACTAGAATCACCAGTAATCCATCCCTCTGGACTTTATTTTCTTACCCCTTCTGGGGATAACATATATTAAATGGCATTCTTGTAATTTCAGGAATCCAGCACCAAAGATGATCGAATTGGCCCCTTCTACAAATCCCAAGTCAGTGTAGGGTCTTCAGTTCACTTTTAATGGAGTAATAGTCTAATTTATTTTAGGGTTATCATATAATGGGGAGCTGTGGCAAAATAAATGAAATGGTTTTTATTTTCTTTATTTAAATTTTTTTTAAATTTGTTAGTTGTGGGTCAAATTTTTATGGATTATTGGTTCATCTCGACGAGAGGATCTAAAGATTAAAAAATTATTAACTAAACTAAAAATTATGTGAATAAAGAAGAAAATAATCCAAAAATTCATAAAAATTTATTTTATTTTGTTCTTTAGTGAACTCTTTAAATATTTTTGACTTTTTAGATTCCTACTCTTAAATTTGGGTCCTGCTAAGCACAAAAAAAAAAAACACACACACACACACACTCCAATGCACTTTTTAAACTTTCAATACATTTACATTGGTAATTGATATTCACATATTCCAAATTTTATCCACATCCCATTTTTGTCTTTTAGTGAAATTTGTACACATGAAAATTTCATTAAAAGACAAAAAAAAAAGGGGTGCGGATAACAATTGAGGGTATAGAAATCACTCCCATTTACATTTATTTTTATATATTTTTCACATATTTTAACACACTTTCTAAACCTTAATATAAGTTCACTGGGCCTATTTTGTATTTTCCCTTAGATTATGGTGAAAAAACGACTTGGAAGTTGGAAGCAGTTGTCGAGAACTCGATGCTGATTGATGTGTGATGAATGACTCGGTGGTGATATCAACCTTTTATCGGTTGGGGTTTTGAGAATCTAATTTTGAAAGTTGGTCCCCAAAATCTAGTGGTGGATCTCTCCCAACTTTAACCCCAAGAAAAAAAATTCAAACGAAACAAATGTAAACCGAACAAGGCAGCTGTCAGCTAGGACGAATCAAACCTGGTGGTGGGTTCCTCCCAATTTTAAATCTGGTGGTGGATCCCTCCTAACTTTAAACTTGTACTGAAATTTTTTAGTTTTTTTAAAAAATAAGGCAGAGGACAAGTTGGGGAAACCGAGCAAGTGCTGGGTTCTCAAACCCGGTTTGGAAATGTCAACCGAACAAGGCCTTAGAGTTTTGTTTTGATTTTAATTGGCATGTTTTGTAAGTGGGCAGTTGGATTGGATTCAGTGGCGACTCCAGGATTTTGGAACGATGGGGACATTCATAAGCATAAATTCTCTTACCAATTTTTTTTCCCTCTGTGGGGTCGCCCGACTCCGCTACACACCATGTGTAGCGTCGCTACCGATTAGATTAGTGTACGCAAATTGACCCGAACAATTGACTTATAAAAAAACATTGGACACCAGAACACGCAATGTTTTTTTTCTTAGTAATCAAAGCAACAATGATACATACCCGGAAAAGCTGCACAGAATTGGCTCAGAAAATTGCAATGAGTGGCTGAGATTCAGTCAATTTTGTGCTACTTTTCCGGGTACTTAGCATTATTGTAATCAAAGGCAACAAGAGGGTATAAAGAACAGGCATTAGTACAAACTTCTCTTGAATACGCAAATTGCCCCGAATCTCTCTCAAACTCAATCACTTTCAAGTTTCAACGGTCTCTCTCTCTCTCAATGGTCCCTCTCTCTTTCTCTCTCTGCATTATATATATATATAATCCCGATCTAGTAAGGACTACCTTATTTTAGTTAAATACAGACCTACCATTTCCTGATCAAATTTTGATAATCTGAACCGTTCAATGTGTTTAAAACGTCTTTTTAAGGGTACCCGCGAGGAATCACAAAAAAAAATGATCGGGAAGGGCTTCATCCGAGCAGGTTTTCACACAGCCATAGATAAAGTTTTATGAAAAAGTGCTCGGATGAAACCCTTGCCGGTCATTTTTTTTTGGTGATTCCTCGCGGGTACCCTTAAAAATGCGTTTTAAACACATTGAACGGTTCGGAGCATCAAAATTTGATCGGGAACCGGTCGGTCCGCATTTAACTAAAATAAGGTAGTCCTTACTAGTTCGGGATTGTATATATATACGCAAATGCTAACCACCGCCATATAGTAGTGGCTATTTTTTTTTTTTTACCGAATAATGAACCTCGATTTCAACGTCTGTACTTTCCCCACTTGTCTGACTTTTAATCTCTCCTCGTCCCTTCCACTCTCTCCCTCTCTCTCTCTCTCTCTACTTTTTATCTTTCACACATTTTTATTTTTGATATCCAAAATTAATAAAAATTATATATTTAAAATCTACTCGACGAGATCTATCAAACAAGACTGGTATTGAATATTATGTATAGAAAAATTAATTTTTTGGGTATATGCCCATTTTCGCGCAAAAATGGGCATATACCCAAAAAATTATTTTTGTGAGAGTGTGGTGTTGACTCATTTTGTATTGCTATTCTATCTACACACTGTTGTGAGAGTGTGGTGTTGACTCTGCCTTTTCGATAAACGTCTGATTATGTGCATCTTAGGTTGCAACCCAATATTGGCTTTATGGGAAACTGGATAATTTCCTTGTTTTTATTTTTATGAAAAACATTCTCAAACAATTTTGGATAACTCTGTACATAGCTCGGGTTATATGCTAGTTATTACAAATACTCCATTAAATAAGGATTGAAGGAGCAGATATAATTTTTATTAAAAATTGTAAGTAGAGTTGAATTACCGTTTCAAATTAATAGACTCATTCTAGTTGTTGTTGTTGCAAAGTCATTCTGCAATACTATATTGTAGCCACTTGAAAATTCAAAAACTTAATAATCTCAGCCATTAAATTGTAGCCACTTGTTGCGTTGAGAGCTCTCCTCACGAAAACACATCATGCAATACTATATTAGATTCAAAACCGATTTTGTTTGATAGATCTCGTCGAGTAGATTTTAAATATATAATTTTTTTAATTTTAGATATAAAAAATAAAAGTTATACATATTTGTAATTTGAAAAAATAAAAATGTATGAGAGGTAAAAAGTAGGGAGAGAGACTCTGTGAGTGGAAGAGTGGAAGGGGCGGAGGAGAGATTAAAAGTCAGACAAGTGGGGAAAGAAATAAACAAAGTACAGACGTTGAAATCGAGGTTTATTATTCGGTAAATAAAAAAAAATAGCACTGCTATGTGGTGGTGGTGGTTAGCCGGTGTGGGTCAAGTGTGTATCTATAACTATAACTAAATACATGCTGAGTTGTGATTCTGAGGAGCAGAGAAATCAGGGAAATCAGTTGGGTTTTATAAGAAGGCCATGACGGGAGAAGTTAAAGGAGGAGGAGGAGGAGGAGATGATGATAATCAGAGGAGTACTCCATTGCTTCAATCAACAGTTGCTTCGTCCTCCGATGAACCACTTCCACTTGATCATTCTCCCCTCCAGAGAACTGGTAATTTGGCTAAACCTTTTTCACTTCTTTGAGAAAGCTACCTATGTTGGGAAAGCTTTGTGGACCCCAGAAAAGTGAAGCTATGCATATATGATACTCCCTCTATCCCTTTTTAAATGTGTGCTTTGGGAAACGTATAATTTTTAGGACGTAAAAAAATATATTTCTACTCAAAATTTTTGAAATTGTTTTGCACCATATTAAAGTCCTCTTTAAGCACTTTAATTTGGTGTAAAGAGAGACATAAAATTGTATAGAAAAATATATTTTTTAGGGGTTTGAAAATGCACGTATTCCCATAGTAGACATTTAAAAAGGGACGGAGGGAGTATATTTCTTGAACTAATTTTACTATTTCCTATTTTAGCATTTAGGAAGCCCTAGATTCACAAAATTTGTTACAAGAATTTTTAACAAACACTAATAACGTCTCAAGATTTGCTCCTAGAATTTTTCGCAAACCCCACTACGATAATATTAGTTATGAACTTGGAAAAATTTCAAACCAATCCATGATCTTTGGACCAAATGTCCCATAAACACCTCAACTTCAAAAAATGTCAATTAATCCCTGACTTCGACACTCCGTCCAACACTAACGGAAACTCACAAAATGACGTCGTTTTGTGGGTTTGTCATGGGCTTCCAAATTTATTCATTTTGTGGGTTTGTGTGGGCCAACTTCAGGGTCCCACACAAATTATCATAACCATTCAATAATTTTAAAATATTTAATCAAGTGGTCTAGTAAAAAATGAGGCTTTTTAATTGATTGATCTAATTAGTTCTATTTTCATTCAGAATCAAGACCCTCTAATCCGAAAGAATTTTGAAAAAAATTAATATAATTGTGTGCTCTGTTATCCCCTTGATTAGAACTGTGGATATCTAGTGTTTGTTAAGATAAGAATTCACTAATAAAATTATCTTGATCGGACATCGATAGGTATCAAAACAGTTTATAATTTTTGCGTTTTCATATCTATGATCAAGATATTTTTTTAATTAAACCATTGGACTGATCAAATGAAGCAATCAGTCGTGGAAGCCCTCCATTTTATTTCATAAAGGGTAAAAAGTCCATTGCTACTCTAGTCGTTAGGTGAGGGATAATACCATGTGTTGTGGAATACGGTAGGTAGGTGGACTCAAAAAAACGGAAAGTGGGCATTATACGGATCTTTTTTTCGATCACCCGAGACGTGATCTGATTCCCTCTAAATGTGGGTGGGTGAATGTGAATAAACCGAACTCTCTGAGAGTTTTTCCGAGTACTAAACCGACTTCTTCCTACATGTACTACCGGAAATGGACCTACTAAAGTTATGAGCTCTATCCTGATTCTTCGGACTGGAGGTGATAATCTCAACAAGCGCTATGATATCTACGAGTCAGATCAAGGGGATACTGAGCCCACAATTGTATAACTTTTTTCAAAATTATATTTCATATCACAGGGTCCTGATTCTGAATAAAAATTAAACTAATTAGATCAATTACTTATAAATATCTGATGGGTCTGATTTTTTCAAGGACAACTTGAATAATTATTAAATTATTGAACTATTCAGATTGTCATGTGAGACCCCGAAGTTGGCCCCACGAGACAACGTGTAGCGAAGAAATTTTGAAGCCCATGACAAACCCACAAAACGACGTCGTTTTGTGAGTAATGGATAGCGGAGTGTCAAGGTCAGGGATTTAATTGACGTTTTTTTGAAGTCAAGGTGTTTATGGAACATTTGATCCAAAAGTCAGGGTTTTGTTTTTTTTTTTTTTGAAGATTTCCCTATGAACTTTATATATTTGCACTTCTATGATCCGTGAAAAAAAAAAAAAAAACTTCTATGATTGGATTTGTTACTTATTTGTTTTGTTAATTGACTACCTTTTATAGCATAGTGTTTTGGACCAATGGTTGGATTCCTCCCCAGAAATATTCATGTCGTAACCTAGGTCACATAATCTGGTAGGATCCTTCACTCAGCCCTCAATTCGCACTTTCACGATTTGAGTAGTAATCTCAATCCTTTCTTTTGCTCACGCACACGCATTATCTGACTTAGGTCTCAACCTGTCTCCGGTGAGACATTTTTTTATTGGAAAACTGTTATTTTGGCACAACCTGTGATTATATAGGGCTTAAACAAAGGGAAGCAGGAGATTTCAGGAAAGGTGATTCTGTGTCTTTGGGCCATTGGTCATTTTTTTTGTTCTGCCATTGGTTTCCGTAACTTCTAGACCATTGAAGAAATGCTATAAAGTTTCTAGAATTTGGTTCATGGAAAAGATAGAACTACAGAACTTGAGAACGTATTATTTTGGAAATCATGATTGGAATTTTGGTGAAGGGAATGAATGGACGGCGATGGCTCATATAATAACCGGAGTGATAGGGTCAGGTGTGCTGTCGTTGGCATGGTGTATGGCTCAGCTCGGTTGGATCGCAGGTCCATTGACAATGCTGTTCTTCGCGTTTATCACCATTCTCTCCACATATCTTCTCTCCGACTGCTACAGATCTCCTGATCCGGAGTACGGCCCTGCCAGAAATCGCTCTTACTTGGAAGCTGTTCAGGTGAATTTGGGTAAGCTAACAGAAAAATGAGCATATTTGGTTTTGGAAACACACACACATACGCTTCACACAAACAGGACTTACACTTCAACTATGGAAGTATCCGCTAAGTTCGAGATTTTATAAATTGAATTGCACCTCTTGCCCCTCTCGTCTTGGCACTGTTGTCTGTTGTTCAACTCGTGTCTTAGGGGAGCTGTGGTGACATGCTCTCCTCCAAGTCAAACATTCTACTGCGGTTAGGAACCCCTATGGTCACGCCAAAGGGGATCACTGCATAGTCAAAGTAACCATTTGGCTCGGCCAAAGCAATTAGTTTTCTTGATTTAAACTTTTCAGACTTTGACAATTTTGAATTCAACAATTTCATTGTTTGTTCTGTGGTTCTTTTACATAGTTATGTTCACAAAATATCTATGCAACATGCAAATAACTGCTTGTTGGAAGTGTGAATGGTTTCTGTCACAATAGCAAGTGTTCATTTCCACCCAAATGAGATTTTCAGGAGAAAGAAGTGCATGGCTATGTGGACTTGTTGCACAAATAAGCTTGTACGGGATCGCTATTACCTACACCATTACTTCCGCTATCAGCATGAGGTACCTAAGCTGGTATTGCAACAACAGTAATCTGTTGCTTTTATTTTGATCTGAAATTGTGAACGACGAACGTACTATCCTGTGGTGACTTTTGGTTCTTCAAAACTGATGCAGAGCTATACAGAAATCAAACTGTTACCATGAATATGGGCATGAGGCAGCATGCGACTTTGGAGATACTTATTATATGCTAACATTCGGCGCACTTCAAATCGTAGTGTCTCAGATACCTGATTTCCATAACACGGAATGGCTCTCTGTCGTTGCTGCAATCATGTCATTTACCTATTCTTTCATAGGATTGGGACTTGGCTTTGCAAAAGTTTTAGGTACGGTTGCCCAACTTCTTCTGATGACCTTGGAAATAAGAAAGTGCGTGCTCGTACTAGGTTGCGTTTGGATTGAAGGATTTGGAATTATTTGATTTGGCAACAATTTTTCAAGATTATGAATACCACATTTCCAATACAATTTTGTATCGACGGGCTACATGTCAAGATTGGTTCTGAGAGCATTACGTTTTTGAACTTAAATAACATGGGGACTTTATAGTTGTCGAAATTCTTCCATATCTGTGATTTTTTATGACATCTGTCTCAGCTAAATTATTTTTACCTCCAATAGTTAACCTGCCAACAATTTGTAAGTTCATCCTCAAATTCCTTCGTCTGAAGTTCATCCTCCAACAGAAGCTTTGAAGTTTAACCATTGGCTTCTTGAACACTTAATTTTGCAGGAAATGGAGTAGTCAAGGGTAGCATTTCCGGAATCTCAAGTTCTACTGCAGCTCAGAAAATGTGGTTAGTTTCTCAAGCACTCGGCGACATAGCCTTTGCCTATCCATACTCGATTATTCTCATTGAGATACAGGTACGAACTTTCAGCTTCAAGCTTGACTTAAACATACTCAAATAAGAGTGAAAATTTTGAAGTTAATAACCTAACTTACATAAAAATATAAAGGACACTTTGGCGTCGCCCCCACCAGAAAATGAGACGATGAAGAAGGCATCAACCATAGCAATATGCATCACAACCTTTTTCTACCTCTGCTGTGGAGGCTTCGGATATGCAGCTTTTGGGGATTCTACTCCCGGGAACCTCTTGACCGGCTTCGGATTCTATGAGCCTTATTGGCTAATTGACTTTGCTAATGCTTGCATTGTTCTTCATTTGGTTGGTGGTTATCAGGTACCACGTTGTAGCTATATCGCCTAGATCTTCTTGTTAATTAGCATTTAGTAAAGGTCAAATAATGATGTTCATTCAACTATGTTTTAATTGTATTGGCAAAAAAGGTAGATTTGCTATCCCTTCAGCTTTTAGAATTAACGCCTATGTCGGCTATAAGACACTCCAAACTGCTATTTGATTCATGTTCAGCTCATTAAAAGCTTAATCGAGATCAACTCGTTAGTCGGTTACATAAAAGTAACAAAACTTGAACAAATATTGAAATTTGTTAATTTTGCCAAGCTTGAACAAAAATGGTTTGAAACCATAGCATATACTGATCTTTGAGTTCAGCTCATGACCAGCTTGATTAGAACTTGCTTGGGATCAACTCAAAAGACCTACAAATATATTGTGAAGCGCTTTTTAAGTTTCAAAGCAAAGCTCTTTTTATGCATCTAAATTCCTTCTTCCTCTGGATGATGTGCATGTTTTCAGGTATACAGTCAGCCAGTTTTTGCAGTTGTCGAAAAATGGTTAGCCTGGAAGTTCCCAAACAGTGGATTTGTGAACCATGAGTACACTCTGAAATTCCCCTTGTTGCCGATTCTTAGATTAAATCTCCTCCGGCTGTGTTTTCGCACTACTTATGTTGTATCGACGACTGTAATCGCGATGATCTTCCCGTATTTCAACCAAGTTATGGGAGTCATAGGAGCCATGAACTTTTGGCCATTGTCCATTTATTTTCCAGTGGAAATGTACTTTGTGCAGAGGAAAATTGGAGCTTGGACAACAAAATGGGTTCTTCTTCGCATTTTTAGCATCTTCTGTTTGCTTGTGACTATGTTTGCCTTGATTGGATCAATTGAGGGACTCATTGCAGCAAAATTGAGCTGAAATTTATTTAGTATTTATCTATTTATTTACCGTGGAATACATAATAGTTCAAAGGCTACGATTCTTTATAATGGGGATTACAAGGATCGGAACAAGTTAATAACATTGTACGCTATTTTTTCTGAAGAAGTAAAAGAGAAATGTTTGATTGATGCTTGTAACTTCCATCACCGCATCTCTCTTTTCATGTTTTCCTGAATACTGGTATTAGAAATTCTTTGAGGTATTCCAAGAAGTTCTTTAAAGATGCATCTAGTAAGTTGCTGGCACCAGAACTGGTTTTGGCTCTCCCAAACAGGACCTAACTTCTACTACCTAAAACGGGAAGTCAGAGTGTTTGTCATATACACTTTGAAAGACTAATATACCCTCCTCATCCCCAAGTCATTACCCGTACACCCTTAATCCAACAAGGAGGGAAATCAGCTTCCCCAACCGCCACCCCGCCTCAAAACCATGTACAGCAGCC
>JAXBDA010006862.1:0-19351 GCA_036023075.1 Gaultheria prostrata
CCCACAACAGGACCCAATGTCAAGTCTACCCTTCTATGCACAAAAGATTGACACGGAGAGTTGTGGTTGAAAAGTTGGGATACCCCAAACCACTGGTCCACCACATTCATAATTGGTTAGGAAAATTTGAAGAATTTCCAAAACGTTAAGAGTTTAAACATCCTCCTCAAAATATCAACTGGCAAATTACCATTACAGCATTTTGAGAATAATTTTGGGCTGATCTTCTTGGTTTCCAGAGGCATCCAATGGAAGACCAATAGCCACCATAGGCAAGTCTACGCGCGTCCAGATTGATGGTGATCATGAATTGACTGAAAGCTCCCGGTTCTTCCCGAATGCATGCAGTAAGCTTATTCCATGATCAATTTTGGCAACTTCTGCAAATTGTTCTCATCAGTCATCTTCCTTGTGAACCAGACAGGTGCAGAATTTCCACAAATTGTAATTGTTCTCATCAGTCATCTTCCTTATGAATGATAGCACAGTTCTTGGTTTGGAACCGCAGAATATATGGTTGTTGCATTCCTTGTTGAAGTAGAATTCTCTAATAAGACCAACATCTTTCCAATATGATATAGCCCCATATCTCCAGTGCAAATCCTTCCAAAAATTAATTTTATTAGTCCCCATATCAATCCCTAACAAATCCTCCCAAATTTGATTCCCTCCACTTCCTAAACAGACACTATAGAAATAAAAATAAATAAAATACAACTCGATAAATAAGGATACAAATAAATGTGTGTTTTGCCGTGGAATTTGCCAACACAGACAGACCGTGGCCTATGGTCAGGGCCGGCTAATAGGGAAGTGGAGGAAGCACGGGCTTCGGGCCTCCAAAAAATGTTAAAATCGAAGGCCTCCAAATTTTCAGTACCCCTATATATATATACATCCATATATTATGCCCAAATATTTTACTCTAAGCCTCGTCTACAAAAAATTGGCCCAATTGAAATTTAGAGGCTCAAGTGATGGATTTTGAGATATTGTAATGATTGCACTTTTTTGGGATAACCCTATGTATACTTTTGTAATGGTAAAATTTTATAATGGTGTTTTTTGTACGAAATTCTTTGTCGATCAACTTTTGTATGAAATATATAGGGAGGCCTCGTTTAAGGGGTTCGCTTCCAGCCTCCAAAACTTATGAGCCGACCCTGCCTATGGTCCTAACAATATGCTTCTGTACACCCCTTTTCGTACCTAACCAAAACAATTATGTAAGTGGGTCTCTTTTTTCCTTTCTTTTTTTTTTTTTGCTGTTAAAAAAAATGACTAAAAAACTTAGTTTTAAAGTACTTTAATTTTATGGGTAAATTCTAAGCATGAACATTTTTTTAAAAATTCTGAGTGCATTAGGGGCAGGATCCAATCTTTCAAAATGAAGGTCTTGTTGACGAAGCCAGAAATTTCAATAAGCAGGGCGAGCTTATATAAGTCAAAGGCTAAGTTTTGAAAAAATTTATTTTCCTATATAAAACTAGATGTTTTTATTATTATTATTACAGGGGCGACCGCCCCTACTAACACCCTCAGCTCCATCCCTTTGTTCCAAAAGGGCCATTTTCCTCAGGGCGCTTGTACAAGTTTGGAAATTCAGCTGTGAATAGTGTATCCTCATTTGATAGCTAAATTACTAGTAAGGACATAGCCGGTCTTGAGCTAAATCTTGAGATGCAACCACTTTAAATCTTCAAAAATTTATGAATTTTAGGGACTCCGACTTCGGTACCTCTGTAATAGTCCAATAGAAAGAAAAAAAAAAAAAAAAAACTCCTGTGTTTAATTGTCACTTTAAACCTCCGAAAAATTAGGGCCCGCACTAGATGTAGAGATATCACAATTCACAACCCATAAAATGGAGAGAAGCTTGCTTGATAAAAGGAAAATGACAACAACAAAAACACAAAGACATTGAGTCTGTGCTTTCACATGCAATTTGTGTCTCTGTTTTGTCATTACTATTCACACCCTTACGGTTTGCCTTTGGGATCTGTCACCCCAAGTCCAAACAAATTTCATTCACAAGTGTCGTCACATGCAATATATGCTCTATCCGATCGTATAGAGGGAAATGGGTGGCTCTGAAAAGTTAATTGGGTCAGTGACGGAGTCAGAATTTAGCTTCGGGAAATAAAACTTTTCCGTCCCTGAATTGGGTGTTCTTTAGACGTTGCAAGGTGGTCCTTGAAGGGGCCTAGGACTCATGCAGCGAGTCGAGTCGAACTTTGACGTAATCAGTTTCTGCTCGAATCCGAATCGAGCTAGTTCGGATAATTGAATTCGATAAGAGCGTTTGATAACTCGAAAGTCTTAGATAATTACCTTAGTTGTTGTTTGTCTATTAGCTTATTTTTTTCTTGATCAACTATTTTGAGTCTGAATCAGAACAGAATTGCGTTCGGATTCAGACCTAAAATATGACATTAGTATAAGACAGTAGGACGGGATAACCAAAGGAACCCTCAAAACTAATTTGTAGGATTAGCCAATCGCAGAAGTAAGCCCTCTTTTTTTTTCCCAATTGAGGTTCTTTAAATGGCCCCATTAGCACTCTTTGACACTTGTGTGGGGCTGCAAAGGAATTGAGCTCAGAAGCTCGAAGCTCGGCTCGATTCATTTAGTAACTAAGCCAAGTTCGAGCTCGAGTTCTAGACTTGTGCAGTAAACGAGGCGAGTTTTTTTTTTAAAAGAACAAGGCGAGTTAAAAGTCTAGAGCTCGGCTCGTTGCAGAGGCTCAGCTCGTTCGGGCTCGGCTCACTTACAAGAGCCGAACTCAAACACAACAAAGCTTCGCCGACTCGTTTGCACCCCTACCCATGTGCACCATTGAGACATAATCATCTAATATTTGAGAAGTAATGAAAGAAATGAAACTGTAATTCGATTATTCTCAACAACATTACAAGAGAGAGTAGAACCTCTTATATAGGTCACAAGAACAGTACATACACCGCTTCTGTATCTAATACCCTAACTAACTTGTAACAGCCTAATTACAAATGCATTACAACTAACAACGACTTAATGATAACAAACTAATCACATGGGAGCAGCTGGGATCTGCTGTGGTCGACTATACTCTTTATCAATATTTTGGTCATTGCCGATCACAAAAGTATTGAACATTAACCAAAGAAATTTAAACCGAGGAAAGACGTCTGGAAAGTCACGTGGAAAATGAAGGTCCCGAACTCGATTAGGAATTTTTGGTGGAGAGTTTGCAAGAACATTTTAGCTTCAAAGGAGAATTTGTTCAAGTGAAAATGTGCCTCGTCTGGCTAATGTCCCATTTGTGGCTCGGAGGTGGAATCTATGGAGCATATGTTGTTTTTTTGAAGCAATTTTTGTGTTTTTCGTGATTCATCTTTTGTAAAGATGGTCTATTGTAAGCCTTTTAGGCATCTTTGTTGATCAAAAATAAATAAATAAATAAATAAATTTAGGCGCGGTGTTTCAGGCTGTTTGTAACAAACTAGTGAACAAAGAACATACAGAAAATGGGAAACGGGAAATATAATTTCGTGGATTTTCGTAATGAATTTAAGTTGAAAAATACAGATTCTCAAATATGAAAAAAACTCATTTTCCCTTCAAATGAACTATTGTTGGTTGTTTCCCCCACCAGATTCAATTAGAAAGAGGCGTTTAGTTGTCCGAACATAATTTTAAAATGCCGTTAGTGTGCGGTTCTGGTGTGCGCATTTGAGCCGTTGATCTCGGTAATCAATGGCTTGGATTTCATCTTGGCAATGGATGACTCGAAACTGCAAAGTGCCGAGATAAAATCAAGACCGTCGAAAACACATCCGACGGGCTCGGATGACATACTTGTTGGTCTTCGCATCTCCAATTCAAAATTTTAGAATATGGACTAAGAAATCACTTTTCAGTTATAAAAGCGATTATGGAGAATTGTATTATTGTTGGGCGATGGGATTGAGCCCAAGAACTAGCTAAGGTGTAGAAAAATTGGCTCAAACATCTAAGTTATCAAAAAAAAAAAAATCCCCACTTTCTTAGAGCATCTCCAACAGTCAATACCATCATCAACAAATTGCCTACAAAATGAGTCATATATTGATATAGCTAGCCAAAAAATATCACCTCTCCCCAATAGCCTAGCCACTTGGCTCAACAAAAAAAAAAGCTGTGACTCGTCTTCTTCATCTGCCGCGCGTGGAGCTCAACCGCGAGAGTGGATCTCACTCTCCGACACGAGCCGAGGTTCACCGGCGCGTGCAAGCTCCTGCCAACTTTTCTGGCGATGAGTCTTACACCATTCAAATCGCCTCGACGAGACCTACAACCCTATGGTATCAAGTCGATTTTAGGATCACTCCTCCGGCGATCCATTTTTCCAGGCGCAAGAGGAGAGAGAGAGAGGCGGTGGCGAGCTCGCCTTCCCTCGCCACAGGAGGCGAGGCGCTGGAGCTGAGGCCGTAATGGCGTGATGAGAGACGAGGCTGCTGGGAGTTGATAGCGAGCCTCGTCGCCGGAAAACCTCGCCACTTTGCCTAAAATCTCCAACAGCCGAGGCAGTGGGAGATGCTCTTAAGGGACCAAACTGTTCCTATGTTCCAAACACCAACGTACATACATGTGTATGGAGGCTTTCTTAGGTTCGCTGGTCTTAATTTGGTTATTTGTGTTATGGGTGTTCATTTTCTTTAATGCATGACTAGTTTTTTTTTTTTTTTCTTTGGTTTCAGAAAATTGGGTTCTTTTTCTTTGGGACCAGTTTATTAGTTCAAAACCATCAATTAAGCTTCTTCTTCTTCTTTTTTTCGTTTTTTTTTTCTTTTTTGCTGGTAATCATTTAAGCTTCAATTGTTCTTTTTCTTATTCCTTTAAATTTCTAACTTCCCTTTTTTCTTTTTCTTTTCCTCATCAAGCTTGCCTTGTTCTTAGAGAAAGGGGAGTTTTAATTATTATTATTTTGGCTCAGCAAAAGAAAAGTAAATAATAAAAGTTCAGAAGTTATGTGATATGATGATCAGCACGAGACATCGCGCGAAGGGCATGCCCAATTGATAACAATACGCACAAATTTCCAGGAATGAAAGATTTTGTATCTCCATTGAAAACGACATCTTAATGGGGAAGTATTTTCCAATTCTACGATAGTATCTCTTAGGTTGTTCAGCAACACAATTTTTTAGTAGCAAAAAAAATTGAAAGTGAGCACGACACGACGTGCGTAGCACGCCAACTAGTTTGGGATAAAAGATGGAAGACGCCAATGCCAACCCCCACGACAGGACCCAATGTCAAGTCTACCCTTCTATGCACGAAAGATTGACATGGAGAGTTGTGGTTGAAAAGTTGGGATGCCCCAAACCACTGCCACTGGTCCATCACATTCATAAGAGCCCAAACCGTTAAACATCCTCCTCAAATATCAACTGGCAAATTACCCTTCCAGCATTTTGAGAATAATTTTGGGCTGCCCTTCTTGGTTTCCAGAGGCCTCCAATGGAAGACCAATAGCCACCATAGTCAAGTCTATGCGCGTCGAGATTGATGGTGATCATGAATTGACTGAAAGCTCCCAGTTCTTCCCAAATGCATGTAGTAAGCTTATTCAATGATCAATTTTGGCAACTTCTGCAAATTGTTCTCATCAGTCATCTTCCTTATGAACCAGACAGGTGCATAATTTCCACAAATTGGAAGCATATGTTGCAGATATTAGCACTAGTTTAAGTGGGGGAAGGCAAAGTGACCAGGACACGAGTCCAACGTTCAAGTCTACCCCTCCATACACGATAAGTTGATATTGAAAACTGATGAGAAGTTGTGGAAAAAATAATGTGTGACAGAAATTTCATTGTACGCATTCAATTTATCTCGAGCTCGATATTTACATATGTGATAAATCATGTTCCTATAAATACTCCTTCATAAGATGAAAATTTAAAGCTTTCATCCTTCTATGCAACAACTGCAACCCCTAGCTTTCAATAAGAAACCAGCCATGGCATCCTTACCAAAAAGGGTTCCCAATTTCCTAGTAGTTCCTTCCAGATTCATGTTTATCTTTGTTATCATCCTTCCATTTGTCTATTCATCTGATTCTTCTGTTGCTCATGCTTCTCCTGCAACAAAAACAGTTGCAGTAGAAGGAAGTGAAGAAGTCGCTCTCTTGATGTGGAAAGTTAGCCTTGACAATCAAAGCCAAAATCTCCTTTCATCATGGAATGAAAGTAGTCATTGCAGTTGGGTTGGAATTGGTTGCAACGGCGCCACTAAAGTAACCAATTTAAACCTTGAGAGCATTGGTTTGAGAGGTACGCTTTCTAGTCTAAACTTCTCTCTGCTCCCTCATCTGGTTAGCCTTGATCTATCTAACAACTTAATATATGGGACCATTCCCTCACAGATTGGCAGCCTCTCAAGACTAACCTCTCTTAACATGTCCATCAATCATCTTTCGGGAACAATTCCTTCAGAAGTAGGATTGCTTAGCTCTCTCAGTTCTCTCGCTTTGTTGTCTAATAACCTCACGGGTTCAATACCTTTAGCTATAGGAAATTTGGATAACTTAATTGAGTTATACCTTGGTGACAACAAACTTTCCGGATCCATCCCTCAAGAGGTTGCGATGCTCAGGTCTCTCTCGATTCTTTCATTGTCGTGGAACAACCTTATTGGGTCATTTCCTGCGTCTTTAGGGAACTTGGGCAATCTTACAATTTTGTACCTTTCTCACAACAATGTTATTGGACCCATTCCTCAAGAAGTTGGGATGCTAAGATCTCTGCTTGATCTCCAATTGAATGACAACAATCTCACGGGGTCAATTCCCAATTCAATTGGGAACTTGGGAAACCTCACAAGATTGTACCTTTTTGGGAACAATCTCTCGGGATCTATCCCTCGAGAAGTCGGAATGTTGACTTCTCTCATTGAACTTAACTTTTCAAATAATAATCTCATGGGGTCAATCCCTACTTCCATAGGGAACTTGGGAAAGCTCACAACATTGGACCTCTATGAGAACTCTCTCTCTGGATCTATCCCAAGTGAAGTAGGAATGTTGAGATCTCTCGTTGTGCTCGACTTGTCAATAAATAACCTCACGGGGTCCATCCCCCCTTCAATAGGGAACCTGAAAAACCTCACGGAGTTGTACCTTTATGAGAACTCTCTCTCTCTGGATCTATCCCAAGTGAAGTAGGAATGCTGAGATCTCTCATTTTTCTTGCTTTGTACAAAAATAATCTTACGGGATTCATCCCCCCTTCAATAGGGCACCTGAAAAACCTCACGAATTTGTACCTCTTTGAGAACTCTCTCTCTGGATCAATCCCTCAAGAAGTAGGAATGCTGAGATCTCTCGTTATGCTTGATTTGTACAAAAATAATCTTACAGGGTCCATCCCCCCTTCAATAGGGAACCTGAAAAACCTCACAAAGTTGTACCTTTATGAGAACTCACTCTCTGGATCTATCCCTCAAGAAGTAGGAATGCTGAGATCTCTCATTGAACTTGCTTTTTCAACGAATAATCTTACGGGATTCATCCCCCCTTCAATAGGGAACCTGAAAAACCTCACGGGGTTGTACCTTCATGAGAACTCTCTCTCTGGATCTATCCCAAGTGAAGTAGGAATGCTGAGATCTCTCGTTCAACTTCATTTGTATAAAAATAATCTTACGGGGTCCATCCCCCCTTCAATAGGGAACCTGAAAAAACTCACGGAGTTGTACCTTTATGAGAACTCACTCTCTGGATCTATCCCTCGAGAAGTAGGAATGCTGAGATCTCTCATTAAACTTGCTTTTTCAACGAATAATCTTACGGGATTCATCCCCCCTTCAATAGGGAACCTGAAAAACCTCACGGAGTTGTACCTTTATGAGAACTCTCTCTCTGGATCTATCCCAAGTGAAGTAGGAATGCTGAGATCTCTCGTTCAACTTCATTTGTATAAAAATAATCTTACGGGGTCCATCCCCCCTTCAATAGGGAACCTGAAAAACCTCACGAAGTTGTACCTCTATGAGAACTCTCTCTCTGGATCAATCCCTCAAGAAGTAGGAATGTTGAAATCTCTCGTTGAACTTGAGTTGAACAAAAACAATCTTACAGGGTCCATCCCCCCTTCAATAGGGAACCTGAAAAACCTCATGAAGTTATACCCTGATGAGAACTCTCTCTTTGGATCTATCCCTCAAGAAGTAGGGATGCTGAGATCTCTCGTTGAACTCAACTTGTCAACGAATAACCTCACGGGGTCCATCCCCGCTTCAATAGGGAACCTGGAAAACCTCATGTTTTTGTACCTCCGTGAGAACTCTCTCTCTGGATCTATCCCAGTAGAATTGGATAACATTAGATATCTACAAACGCTTGAGATAAGCCACAACAAGCTCACAGGTCGTCTATCGCCAAATATGTGCATTCATGGATCGCTCATAAGATTGATTGTAGATTACAACTACTTAACAGGTCATATCCCGAATAGCTTGAGAAATTGTAAAGAGTTACTTCGTGTGAGGTTGGACCGAAATCAATTGACGGGGCGTATATCAGAAGTTTTTAAGGCACTCCTGAACCTGGTATATCTAGATCTCAGTTATAATAAATTCAATGGTGGGCTTTGGCAGAAATGGGAACAATTTCCTAATTTGACTAGCCTAAAGATCTCCAACAATGACCTTTCTGGAAAGATACCACCTGGCATTGGAAGTGCAACTCAGTTACATTTACTTGACCTCTCTTCAAATCATCTAGTTGGAGAGGTCCCAAAGAATTTGGAAAAGTTGGTTTTATTGTTCGATCTTACTCTTAGCAATAACAAACTTTCAGGCGGAATTCCACCGGAAATTGGAAGCCTGCCTAGTCTTCAGTATCTTGATTTGTCCGGAAACAATCTTAGGGGGCCTATTCAAGAGAAGCTGGGTGAGTGTGTGAATCTTCTGAACTTGAACTTGAGCAGAAATCTTCTGAGGGAGACTATTCCTTATGAATTAGGAAAATTGCAATTTCTTCAAAGTCTCGATCTTGGATATAACTTATTGACAGGTGAGATACCTCCAGGGATCGGGACCTTGCAAAGCTTAGAGACACTAAACCTCTCCCACAACATGTTGTCCGGTTCTATCCCCTCCACTTTCAACAGGATGTCAAGTTTAACATCCGTTGACATATCTTACAATCACTTGGAGGGTCCTCTACCCAACACAAAAGCATTTGAAGATGCTCCATTTCAAGCATACCGAAATAACTATAGATTGTGTGGCAATAAAACAAGTTTGATGCCATGCTCATTGAAGCAGAGCAATGGAGACGAAGGGAGAAATCCCAACAAAGTTGTGCTTTTGGTTGTAGTTCCTATATTGGGCATTTTATTGCTTATTGTTGCTATGATTTTCCTGGTTCTTCGCACGAGAATGGAAGACATGGAAATTGAGCCAAATAGAGCAACCAATAAAGACTTGTTTGAGATTTTGAGCTTCGATGGAGAATTGGTGCATGAAAACATCATCGAAGCGACACAGGATTTCAATGACAAGCATTGCATTGGAGAAGGTGGAAATGGCGTTGTTTATAGAGCTGAGCTGCCAAGTGGTCAGGTTGTCGCTGTAAAGAAGTTTCATCCTTCGCAAGATGGGGAGTTTAATATTCTGAAAAGTTTTACGAGTGAGATTCGTGCATTAACCGAGATACGACATCGACATATTATAAGGCTTTTTGGTTACTGCTCACATCCACGACACTCCTTTTTGATTTACGAGTTCTTGGAAGGGGGGAGCTTGGACAAGAAACTAAGATGTGACAAAGAAGCTTTAAGTTTGGATTGGGGCAAGAGGGTGAATATTGTTCAAGGTTTGGCAGATGCTTTGTCATATATGCACCACGGCTGTTCATCCCCGGTCATTCATCGCGATATATCAAGCAAGAATGTTCTGCTAGACTTAGAAGACATCGCGTATCTCTCCGATTTCGGGACTGCTAGACTTCTAAATCTCCACTCACAGTTTATCTGATCTACCATGCACATTTTTATCTGATCTACCAATATTGCCATGATTTTTTTTTTTTTCCGAAATTTTTTTCTGATCCTAAGCTGCTTGCACAAATTTTTCCCTTCTTTGTACCCCTCCTTTCCTGGGGTAGAACTTGCTTACACAATGGAGGTGAACGAAAAATTAGACGTCTACAGCTTTGGAGTTTTAACACTGGAAGTTGTGATGGGGAGGCATCCAGGAGATCTCGTCGCTTCTCTTTATGCATCGTCTTTGGATTCATCACCACCGTCTTCTCATGGTATTTTGTTGAAGGATGTATCGGATAACCGGCCCCCACTGCCAAGGAATCAGGAAGAGGAAGCAGTGGTTCTTGCTGTAAAGCTAGCACTTGCATGCTTGCACCCAGCCCGCGGAGCCGACCAACTATGGAACAAGTTTCTGTGGCTCTCTCAAAACAGAAGTCACACCTGCAGAACCCATTCCTCACCATCACATTTGGACAACTACTCGATTAGAATTGTCTAAATGCCCAAGTTTCTGTTTGGTTTTTGGTGCTTCATTTTGTCACTATGTTTTGGTGCTTCATTTTGTTATTATGCTTTGCTCTAAGGTTCTGTATTAGTTTCATAACAGTAATTGTGCTTTTCAAGCAATCTAAACTTTGCGAATTACTTTAAATGAACAAGTAAAAGAAGGGCCTTTTCACATTCTTCATCTTCACGTTTCAAGCGACCCCAAGAGATTAAACATGTGCACAGGGTACATGCAACACGCATCCATCAAATTTTAATATTTTTGGCAATGGACGCGCTGGGACACACTTGGGGTCAATGTATGGTGATTTTTATAAATTTTAAATGCCTTTTCCGGACAAAAGTTTTTAACTTTGAAAGTATTGGAGAAAAAATGCAATATAAAACCTGTGTATGCGTATAGCCAGGCACCATCGGAGTCGCAATCTAAATATTTAGATGTTACAGTACAGGTTTGCACGACTGACATTTCTAAAAAAAATTGCCATGTCCATTGTTGTGTCCCTGTTCCCAAAGTTTGAGAGTTGCCGTGTATTGTACCTTTGTCCATGTGTAGTACTCCCTCCGTCCCTTTTTAAATGTGTTGTTTCGTAATTCCAACTTATTTTCTCTCACATCAACTTTTACAACTTTTACATCTATTTTCCACTACTTACCCTTATCAATATAATAATACCCACTAACTTTTCAAAAAAGAATATACTTTTAAGGGCAAAATAGGAATTGTACCTACTAACTTTTCAAAACACACAGTTATTAAGGGACAACCCAAAATGAAAATGTCTACACTATAAAAGGGACGGAGGGGAGTATCATTTTCTATAAATTTCAAACCAGCCTTGCCATTCTTCACTTCAGTATAGTCTCAAATCGGAAAATAAATTTAAGTTCACAATCACATTATACAATTTGATTACTGGTACAATTGAAACAACTGGATGAACCATATATAGCCCCTCAGCATACACTATGCAGCCCTTTTTCCTCGAATGAGAATAAAACGATAAGCTCTATGGCGTCAGCGACAACAATTTTCCCACACAATGTTCTTCAAAAATAAAAATAGCAAAATAACAGAAACATTTCTCTAGCTGAGACACAGTAAACTGTGATAAATTATGTTCCTCCAGAAATTTTCAATTCATTATGTAGCAAATGCCTCGTCGCTGAATTTGAAACCATCAAACTGGATAGATTCATTGACCATAGCGCATATTCATGAAGTACAGATAGGGCTATTCACAAAGCAATCGTTATATTTTGAAACAAAAGGACTTATAAAAGAGAACCTGAAATACAGAAACCCCAGGGAAACTCTCATCTGTAAAACCAGCCTTCCGTGTCTCCTGCATAAAAGAACCTAACAAAAGCAAATAAAAATCAAGCATCATTTCTTTTGGCTGAAGAGAGTAATCGTAGAGACTAGAGAGAGAAATCAAAGAAGCCGGAAATTTTATCATCTCAGGCATTCCATATTTCTAAATCATTCTGATTCAATCTTCCAGAAAACTAGTGTCTGCCTGTTTGTTTCAGGCCGTCTTTGTACATCCCTTTTCGATTCAAAATACATGAAAGGAAATTGTATGACAAAACAATAAATAATCAAAAAGAAGAAACACATAAAGGGCAGCAAGTTCAGCTTGGAGACACCACCTCTCCCTGTTGAGGTCTGAGATGTCATGGATGTATGCATACTGCATTGCACAGTACAAATAAAGAAAGCACAAAACTCAAACATGGAACTATGGAAGGGTACATTAAAGTAATCTCCTACAGACTGCTATATCATCAGCAGCACAATCAGTTGCCCGATATGTACTAAAATCTTAAACTGTCGATGCTTATTGCCTCCATACCTGTTTTGGCTAAATAAGCTACTCGGCTTTTTTTATTGTCTTTATTCAAAATTTTCTCATATTTGTAAGTTGCGTGTCAAACTTTTGTGGATTATTGATTCTTCTCGACGGGAAGAATCGGAAAAGTAAAAAATTAAAACTAACAAATGCAAGAAAAATTTGAATAAAAACAGAAAAAAAATAAGCCAGGTGGCTTATGTAGCCAAAACAGGTATACTACCAAAATTAAAGTACAAGTACAAACTTGACTTATGTCCACCAAGAATAAGTTCCTAAATTTCTAACTAGAATATAAAAGCAAAAGCTAACATTTCCGAATAACTGACCTTTAGAGCATTCTTGACTTGGGACAATGTCGGTATCAACCTAAATGCCACACCTTCAAGTTTAAGCTGAAAAAACCAGCAATACCGATAACTAGTTAGACTCGAGTTCAACCACGACTAGTGACTCGACCAGTCGACCAGTCTTTGGCCATCCGTAATCTACTAAACAAACGAGAAATCAACACAACTTTACCTCCAGAAACATAACCAAACTTATTATCATAAGATCAGACTGTACGGTGATATTTAATTGGCCAGATTAGACGAAGGATTAGGGCTGAGAAACGAACAAACCTACTCCAGTTCGAGCTTGTGTTCACTCTCTTCCTAGAAACGGTTTATTATGTAAATAAGCCGAGCTTAACGGCTTTCAAACCTAGCTCGAACAAGTTACAACTCGCTCATTCGTCTCATGATACATAAGAAATTTAAGCTACTCGAAATCGTCTCGTCTCGTGTTTGTATCAATTATAGCTCGTTTGAGATCTGCTCATCTCATAAACAAGAAGTCAAATTTGAACATATTTACAGAACTCATGAATTTTCAAGCCATGGACTGGACAGTAGAGCCTCAGCATCTTTTACCTCAAAACAAAACAACCCAATTGATTCCCCCGTATTCACACCCGAAACCAACACGAATTCCTCAGAGAAGTGCCGAGCGCGCACACGCAGACCCCGGAGCCGTTAACTGCTCTTCCACCGCCTCGTTCACCAACGCAACAGCACTACCAGCACCTATTCGAACGAGAGCCTGGTTTGGTTTTTCTGGCCAAGATCGAAAACCCGGCTTCGACTACGACTTGTTGAAGGATTGGGTTGAGGGGAGGGGATTCGTGGTGTTTAGGTTTGAGGAAATTCATTTTGGTTTCTTGGGAAAATCGAAGGGGTTTTACGAGCATCTCCAATCGATGGGAGGGTGTATTTGGGGTTGAGTCTTTTTGGTTGTTTTCTATATTAATTTTGCTAGATCTAGGTCAATTTTTTTTGGATTAATCAATCGTCTCAACAAGTAATCGAAAAAGTAGAAAAATATTGACCAAAGTTAAAAAAATTCAATTTTTCTGATTTCCGTGTTTAAAAATTATGACGAAAAACTTAAAAAAGGGTAAGTAGAAGTTAAATAATACGGATTGTCTTTTAACAAAAATTGATTTAGTATCAATTTGAGATTTTTTTTAATCTTGTACTATCGTCGGCATGTGCTGAATACCGTAAGATATGCTATGAAAATTTATAATTTCAGGCAAATGTTACATATTTAATTTCGTTATACATTTTTTTGTTCTTGTTGATGCATAAGGTTAATTCCATCTATCAAAATCGATGACCTTTATCATATTTGTTATATTCTTTTTTACTCATGAAATTTAAAACATATCCATTACAATGTTGGTGTCCATCACGAGTTTTACATAAGTTTTCGCATTGAATTTATAATTTTACAGTGTGTCTTACCGCACTACATTCGTATCTTACTATTTTCAATCTCCACAATTATCAATGTCAATTGCTTTTATCACCGATTTATCTCTCACAATATTATTTTTGGATTAATGTAGTTATGCAAAACTTAATAATGCATTTAAATGGTAACTAAATACGGTCCAAGTTGCAGCTTCCTCGGATATTTCTTTTCCGATTTAGAGGGCGGTTTTCTTCTTGTTGTTTCTCTTTGTTTTTGTCTTTCTTTCATGTTGTACTGAGCCAAAACAAAAAAATGAAAAAAAAAAAAACTAAATATGGTGGGTCTTTGTAGTGCAAAATGTCTTTTTACGATCCGATCCGAGAAACGCTAATTTAACCAAGCGTCCATTTCCAATTATGAGAAAATTTTGGGTGCAATAGGGTACTGCACACGTGGTTCCCGAGTGCTCATTCTTCCTTCCTCTCTCTTTAAAATCTGGAAAATCCCCCCAAAAAAAAACTCACTGCTCTCTCTTTTTTTTAAAAAAAAGAAAAATTAACGGCCACCAGGCCCACCTCTACCATTTCAGCTTCAGTTCATTCCGCGCTCTAAGAACATCTCCAGTCTTTCCCCATTTTATGACCCCAATTCAAAATTTGGGCAAAAACTACAAAAACTCATCTCCAATGGGTGACCCAAATTCCTCCTCATTTTGGGTTTTACCCATTTCTTTGCCCAAATTGGGGAGAGCCCAAACCCAGACCCAAATCCCCAACGGCTCTTTTAAGAGAGAGAGAGAGAGATGCGACTGACCTAGAAGTTGTCGGAGCTGGAAGAATTTCGCCGGAACAGCAACATTCAGACGTTGCTCTTGTTTACCGGCGATACTCTCTGTAGGTATGGTTCGGATTGGGACTGAACGACGTCGGATTGATGGGATGGCGTTTTTGGGAGGTGGAGGGGGATGGCCGTCGGACTGGGGTTTAGTTGAGGTGGGTGTGGTGGAGGTCGTTCTAGGTTTCAGTCGGTCTGAAGAGAGAGACGAAGGAAGAAGAGAGAGATTCACTCAAATTTACATTAATGCCACCAGATCTATATTTGGGTACAACAGTGGGTTTTTCCCTTGGAGATGCTCCTATCCAAACTGGGTTTGCTCAAATTTTAACTCAAAATCGGTAAAAAAAAGAGTAGTGATAAGTACACACCCTCCTCATCCACTCCCTCTCACACCCTCTCTCACATGGGGACCACACCCCATGTGAGAGAGGGTGTGAGAGGGAGTGGATGGGAGGGTGTGTACCTATCACTTTTGAAATATTTAGGCTGGAAACAACCTCCTTTTTTCCTTCCAAGTTCCAAGCACACCCTTTATTTCACTTCCCAACACACCCTTTCAATCTTTTAAATTTAATTTTTTTTCTTTGCCCTACATAGCATGGGTTTATACAAAGCTCGAAGATTGCAATTGGCAACCACCAGAAACAGTGAGAATCTGGACAATGGAAAAGGTAAAGATTTAGCCTTGACATTTGAAGTCAATACATTACCACCAGGGCCAGCCCAAGTGTTATAGGTGCCCTAGGCCTAATCTACAAATTGTGCCCTAAAATTTTTTCCAGCAATAATCACAATACGAGAAAATCAAAACAATATAAAATTTTACTAATCAAAAGAAAGTTAATTTTAATAGGATCTTGTAAAAAATCCACACAATTGAACATCGGTAATGGCTTTTTTTTCTTAGAATTCTCCAGGCGAGCCACTCAATTTCGCACTACGAATGTTGGAAAAGAAATCCTCACCCCATATCCGATTGAGCTGATATTTAGAGTAACACTTAAAAAATCATTTTTTTTTTAAAATGAGAGGTCCGAATCATTTATGTAAGAGCCGAAGTGACCCGCACAGAAAATGTTTTGTTACAAGAAATAAAGTCAGGTAAACTAGAAATAAAGATCTTGAAATGAGCTAATCTTAGTTTTATTGTGGAAATAAGATATACATTTACTCACGTATTCATATATGTGTTTACATGTCGAAGCACATAGTGGTACAGTGAGGCTTAAAGTAGTGTTTATTTGCTTTTTTAATTGTGTTTGTGGTAGAAACTGGTAAGTCCCAGATCGCCCAATTTGGGAACTCACAACTGGAGGATCTCATATAAATAAAGAACCCATCCTTCAAACCATTTGGGCTTCCTAGTTTTTTTGTTGGACATAAAGAGACTCCTAATCAAGCCCAATTGTAAAAATCATGGGTGTGCCCTACTTTTCTTAAGTTTTTTGGATGCCCTAGGCTCAGGCCTATTAGACCTTGGGCCTGGGCCGACCTTGATTACCACAGGCATCACCGATAGAAGACAAGGGGATGGAGCCTCAAAATTAAGAACTTGAATCGCTTCCCTTATCGATGGCCGGAGCTTGCTATCAGGATGAGCACACCAAAGACCAACAACCAACAATCTTTTCATCTCGTCCTTATTGAAATCGTCACCTAATTTTAAGTCTGCAGCTTCAAGTAGCTTTCCCCTCCCGTAGAGGTCCCAAACCCACTCCTCCAATCTCTGTCTCATATTTATCACCCTCGTAGTAAGTTGGTCTTCTTCCACATGCTATTTCCAATGCCACGAGTCCAAAGCTATAGACATCTGATTCCTTACTAACTTTACTTGCCATGACACGTTCTGGTGTGACGTAACCCATGGTCCCTTTCAACATGGTTGTTTGAGACTCTTTTTCATGATCAACAAGCCTAGCAAACCCGAAATCTCCCAATTTGGCATTGAAATTTGAGTCTAACATCACATTGCTTGATTTTACATCCCTATGCACCACCCATTGCTCCCATTCTTCATGTAGATAGTGCAATGCAAAGGCCAAATCTTGGGCAATTTTGTACCTTGTTTCCCATGTCAATAAGCTTTTCCCTTTGAAGAGATGCGAATCTAAGCTTCCATTTTCCATGAACTCGTAAGCAAGTAGTAGTTCTTTCTTTTCGTGGCACCATCCGATGAGTCGAACCAAATTCTTGTGCCTCAACTGGCCGACGATGTTCAGTTCTGATGTGTATTCCTTTTCCCCTTGTTTTGACCCCTTCGATAGCCTCTTGACAGTAATATAACAATTCGATTCCCTCAAAAAACCTCTATAAACTCCGCCAAATCTTCCCTCTCCAAGCTTTTGTTCCTCATCAAAGTTATTTGTTGCGCGAGATAATTGACCATAGGAAAATTTCTTCGGCCCAATACCAGAGTTATTCTCTTCTTTTGCTCTACATCTCTTCAACAAACCAACAACCACCAAAAACAACCCACCAACCAAAACAATCGAGCCGACAACCAATCCCGCCACGACTTGAAGGGAGAGTTTTTTACGTATCGGTTTCGTTGGAGGTGTAACATTTTTGTTGGTGTCATTATTTGGTAAACTTGAAGTAAATTCCCATGATTTTATAGTATTTGTCTCAAACAGCTGCCCTGTTGCAGCTGAGAACCCAAATGTTACCCATTCAGGTAAGTAATTCCTCAGATCAACAATCAAATAAATCATCTTCCACTCTGGTAGTATTAGTGGAACTAGTAAAAACCACACTTAAATTTTTCGAACTCGAATCGTACCGAATCCAAGCCTCATTCTCAATCCCATAAGTTATATTACAATACCAAACAGCAGTAACATATGATTTTAGAGAATTGACATCAATACCTACGTGAGTAACAGGACTGCTATTGAGTGGGTCCACTGCCACATTCTGATAAGTATCAAACTCCACAGCAACAAAAGGGCTAGTTGGTTTTGACCAATCTTGGGTAAGGGGGAGACCTATTGCACCACCAGCTGTGGAATTTGATCCATTTGGTGCAAGAAAGAAGGCGATTCCGTCGGCGAATTCAGTAGACCCTCCCGAATCGATCACGAAAGTGAAATGGGTATAGAAATCCGTTTAATTTCTGGTGGAATTATCCCAAAGGTGAAGAGGATCGATGTACGTGGCCTTACCCTTTTCCTGGAAATTGTTGCTTGTTCCATTGGAGGTGAGTTGGAGGCCTTGGGGTGATACATAGGCATCTAGGAATGGTGTTATGTTGACATTTTGATGTTGAGAGCCTATGTTGGTCAGGTTGAAGGTTAATGCTTCTATTTTGAGAATTAGAAAGCAGTGTATAAAGAGAGAAAATAGCAGAATTTTGGAGTAGTAAATGGCCATAGCTGTCAGGGCAAAGCCATGTTGAAATTTGGATGACAGAAAAATACAGTTATTATTCTCTTTGATATCCTATGAAGTGCATTTGATGTAATTATCCAATTCATTTTGATTACGCGTTAAGGAAAACATTAAGGAAATCTTGCAAAACTATTCAAATGGAAGACGTATTAAATTTGTTTTCTGTTTTAGAGATGAGTTGCGAACGATATCACGAATATTTTAAATATTCATGATATACATTAACAAGTAGTATATAAAACTTGGAGAGTGCCGGGCCGGTATTAATTAGACTCAAGCAAATATGACAGGTATTAGTACAAATTATTTGTATATATCAAGAAAAGATTATGATCTTTTGAGACAAGTGAAAATGTTGAACATATTGTGATCTAGCAGAAAATCTTTTGACACGGGTGAACATATTTTGGTCCTTCGTGACAACAAGAAAGATAATGAACATTGTTCTATTTTGATTACTAGTTTGCTCCTCCGTGCATGCACGGAATCTCGGGCTCACTATTAAATCGCATTTTTGTTTTATGTTATTAATATTATTTTACAATCGTTTTTGGTATTCGTGTTTTTTTTCCTCTTTGGTTCCTTAGGTAGAGATTACTGCGTATTAACATTTCTTACATTATTAGAACTTGAAATCCAATCCACCATTTCCTCATCATGTACGCACGATAGTTGGAATATTAGGCTAACCGTTACACTTATGCACAGAACTCCTATTGAATTCTGTGAAGGCTCTGAAAAGAGGACGGTTTCAACAGTTTAACGTCTACGATAACCATGACAATACCCGACTCTGGAGTGATTAAAGTCGGTGGCGATCAAAGAGCAGATAAAATAGTTCAAAAGATACAGCTACACTCATCATGCTTTACGAGCTTGAACGGCAGAAGCAGATCGTAACTGGTGGCGGTGCCGTATAATTTAACCTAGATGCATATGTCATTTTACATACAAATATAGGCATGGTAGGCTAACATTTAAGTTATACAGTTGCACTATGTCCATTCACATTGTTGCTGT
>JAXBDA010006863.1:0-19348 GCA_036023075.1 Gaultheria prostrata
ATGGGGAGATTTGTATCCCCCAAATTTAGGAAGTTTAGGTGCTAGGTTGGATAGGCTAGCATGTGAATGAATTGCACATGCTAAATTGGGTAGCCTTGGAGAGCAAGGCTCTCTCTCTCTCTCTCTCCCCACAATCTAACCTAAACCTAGACAAAAATCTCCCATTAGGTGGGAGTAGGAGAATCCTACATAAATGGCAAGTTTGCTTCAAGAAAGGGTGAAACAATAAATGGTGTTGGAGGGTGGGGAGCAAAGTAGGTTAGGATTAGTGTGGGAGAAGTGGGGGTAGCAAAATGGGTAACCCTTGATATGTACACGTAGTCCCGTGACTAGTTTCAATTATTCAAATAACTAAAAATAATAATTTATAAATTAAAATAAGTAATTGAATTGACAAATGAATTTCTAAATAAGAATTTTAAATTATCAAATTAATAAATCAAAATTTTTATTTCCAAAAATACGAGTCGTTACAGAAAAAATGTTTATTGAGTTGTGTTTGATGTTTTCCCACGAAATAAAGTTTTTGACTGAGCCAGTGGGGTCCAACTGCTTACATCCTGCAATGACATTGTCGGTTTTACAAAACTGACTTATTCTCTAACCTGGTTTATTGCGCTTTACGAGACAGATCAATCTCTCACAATGCATCAACCCAATTTCACTCAATAAGTTAGTTTTGCTAATAAGTCAGTTTGTGAAACACCACTGTCTTTTAAAGTGCTGGTATGCTACTGCGTCATCTCTATTAGAGAAACACATATAAGTATCATTGAACATTAAAACATTATATTACTGAACATAGATTTATACAATGAGATTTCATGTCCTCGACATTAAAATTTGGCTAGCTTTGTATGGAAATTCATGTTGTTTGCAAACAGAGAAAAAGTGTCAAGTTTTTGTTTCTCAAATGGTGAAATCTCACTGTCTTTGGAGTCGCAACTCAAAAAACAAGGGCTCCAGTGGTGATGGAAAAGGGGCCGGAAAATGTCACAGATAGAGTTATACCAGAAACTATACGCCGGAGTTACCTGATTTAGTCAGAAAAGTCGTCGGAATCTAGAAAGGCAGTTGCTGGGGATCTACCGGAATCTGGATTTGGAAGAATCTCAACTACCACCTGCCAATCTGTGGGTGAAGATGGATGGAGACAGAGAGAGGGTTTGATTCACATAGACATCCCAAGCCAAGTCCAGATCCACATGGACGTCCCCTGCATGCATGCCAAATGCCAAACATCCATCCATGTGCACTGTAGTTATTATTTCTTGAAAATTAGTTGAGAATATGGATTGGAAATGAGAACAGTGGTTGAAGATGGTGTAAATAGCTGAATTGGGGTTGAGAAAGTAGGAAAAAATGAGGTAAGAGAAAGTTAGTTAAATTTGAAATTATTTGGTTTTAAAATATATAGAACCAACCACTGGAGAGTCAAGTTCCATAATTTGGCCCAAAAACACGTTTTGGTGCCATATTATGGAAATGAATATATTCACTTTCCATGCTCTTATAGCACCTGCTATTTTGGCACTAGCCACTAAGATTAGATCTACGTACATTTCAGCCATTTCTGAGTGAGAAGTTGGAGAAATCAATCCTTTCAAGTAGGGGTGTCCACGGATCGGATACGGATCCGATCCGATCCGGTCAGAGCGGATTTGGGTTTTTAGGATCCGGTAACCATCCGTAGGTGACATACGGATGGATTGGATCCGTTACGGATTTCGCGGATCGGTTCCGGATCAATTTGGCTGACAATCGGTCGGCGACCCTTTCCTCCATCAAATTCCTTCTGGAAATGTACTGGAGATATCTCAGCTGGGAAGGTTATGGATTTAAATGAGACAAAATATGAAGAAGTTCCCTAGGAGCTTGCTTGTATACCATTTCAAGAGTTTTTTGCTCACCATTATACTGTTTCTGGTACAACAGAAGACCAGCAAGCATGAATGCAAACACAGGCCACACCCACTGTCAAAAGATGGCATGCTAAACAGTTCGAACAAGATCACAAGAATAGGAATGGAAAGTAAATTCACTTAGGAAGTCTGGGACAACTTCTTCTAAGAAAAGAAGTAATAATTATGCACTCTGAACCAATACGCAAATAAACAACTTCTGAATAAGAAGTCAACAAAAATCAAGCTCAGGTTTAAGAGCTATACCACGCCAGTTACTGCACTAAGTAAAGATTAATAAAGCATTCAAGTACCCCTACCCATTGAGTTTATTATTCTGTTAAATGCACAACAAACTGACAACTTTGTGGCTTAAAACATGTGCTGGAGTTAATCCTCAACTCGAAACTGGGGTGTCCGCGGATCGGATTCGGCCGGTTCGGATACGGATCCAATTCGATCCGATCCGGTCATAGCGGATTTGGATTTTTAGGATCCGCAACCCGTCCGTACATGCCTCGGATGGATGTTCGGATTGGCGGATCAGAAGATCCGCTGGGCAGCCCTACTTTCAAGGGACAAATTCTAGCGGTAAAGGAGGGTTTGAATAGGAGAAACATGGTCAGTGACACAATTTGTGCGTTGTGTGGGGAGGCGGATAAGACGGTGGATCATGTTTTTTGCATTGTGTGTTTGCCAAAAGGGTTTGGGATAGGTTGGGCTGGGGGTTTAGGTGCGTCGATAATGAGCTGGAGTATTTCACTGACTGGTTCGTTGGGTGGTTTAAGGAAGAAAAAGATGAGAGCAGAGTTTGCAATATTGTTTGTGTGCTTTGGGAATTATGGTGTTCTCGTAATCGTGCTCTCTTTGATATGTCTGTCCCAATGCTTGATTCGTGCTTTGCGAACATTAATTATAATCTTGTTATGTTGTTGAAGTTGCGAGGTTCAGAAGATAAAGTGAGGAATTTCAACAGGGCAGTCAAGGAACGAGGGGTGGTTTCTTTTTGTAAGGGGAGCTTGGGAGGAAATATGGCAGTGGATACAGTGGTGGTGGATGGTGCGTGGAAGAAGGAGGTCTGGAAAGGGGCTGCTGCATGGTGTTATGGGGATGTGGCGCATGGCTGTGAGATTATACACGCTTCATCGCCGGTAAGTGTTGAGGCTGTGGCAGTTCTACACGCGCTGAAGTGGGCCAAGAGTGCTGGCTTTAAGAAGCTTCGGGTATTGACGGATAGTTTGACTGTGGTTTATGGTCTTTCATGTATTTTGGATGCTAATATCAATATTAGGAACATAGTTCATGATATTTTGGATGTTGTATCTGAGTTTGATTATGTAATTGTAACTAAGGCCACTCGACAAGATGTGAGCCGAGCTCATAATCTTGCTCGTAGCTGCCTTTGTAATGCGTTATTAGTTTAATTTATGCTATGTTTCTGGTTCAAAAAACAAAAAATTGTCTTCCATTAAAACCAACAACTTCTGGGCTTTTAACAAGTAACGACACAACAAAAATCTTGAGGGCTGGCACTACAGGGGTATAGTACCGTATTTCAGTTGTTCATTTCAGCAATCAATGGTCTGCATAGATTTTAAAAAGACTTTTCCAGGGAAGAATTTTTCAACAAAATTTAATCATTAAAAATATTTTGGACGACTGAGAAGTGCCCTGCCTCACTACAGAGACCTCGAGGATGTGTGCTTTAGTTAAAATGAGTCTCACCTTGAACTCCATGATTTTATTCAAACTACTCTCAGTCTGTTGAGCTTGTTGAATTTGATTATTCATCTACCGGATCTTTCAGATATCGTAGTCATGCAATTAGAGCATACTCTCTCTATCCCAAAGTTTTGTTTGGTCTGCAAAAATGAACACTTAACAATAACACAATTTTTCTCATGAAAAATTCAAGTAACTTGAATATTTTACTGACATCAAGGAGTTCTTTTTAATTTATAAAAAAAGTTTGAATATTATTTTTAAGTCTTTATTTTACATAGCGGACAAATATTTGGGGACATAGATAATAGGAGTATCTATGTAAAAAACATTATACGGCTTGTATAATTAAATCCCTCGAATTGTTTCCAAGGTGACATAAGGATAGCTTGACATTTCTTTCCCCTCAAAATTCCCTCATTTTTAAGTACTACGTATTAATTTAATAAAAAAACAAGTTCTCATTTTTTCGGAAATTTATACTCCCAGCAGCATTTATTCTTCTGCCAGTCAACTCTCTCTCTCCCCGAAAAGACTTCTACTCTCTCTCTCTCTCTCTCTTCGACCTATCGCAGGTCGTGGACGTCTACGTCCGCGTCAACTTCTCCAACTTGCTCCCCCTGTACCACAACCGAAATACCGAATCAGGGTCCGAGTCCGACTCGTCGTTCGACTCACCTCTGAATTCACTGGCACCATCCATGAAGGCCCTTTTCCAAATTCAGCCTCTTTTTTTCTTTTTCCAAGCATCTCCAATTATGAATTTCCTCAGCATCATACAATCGGAGAAGACATCGCTAAAGAGACTGGAAGGGCCTTCGTGTCCCCGTTAAGCTCACCGTTCAGAATCGTCTGGCCAAGGTACGTAATGGTCAGATGAGGCCTATTGTCACGATCCTCTGTCGTGCTCTATGTCAAACAGACGTTTCATAATGATTTACTGAAGATTTGATTAGTGAAGTTTTACTAGTTTTTGTCGACTGCTGTGAGAACTGTGAAGTTTACTAATACCAACCTGATCTCCCTCCCGATGGAGACGTGGGCTCTTGATCTGTATGAAATTAGAACTTTTAAAAATTAGTGAAATGTCAATAATTTTTTGAATCGCCGGAAGTGACCGGTCAGAGTTGGGGTGGTGGTCGGGTGGAGGTAGTAGGAGTTTTTTTTTTTTTTTTTATATTCTGAAAGAAATTAGGACTTTTAAAAGTTAGTGACGTTTCACTTTTTTTTTTGTCACCGGAAGTGGTCGGCCAGAGGTGGGGTGGTGGTCGGCTGGAGGTAGGAGTTGATTTTTTCTTTTTCTTTTTTTGGATTTTCTGTACGAATTAAATTTGAACTTTTAAAAATTAGTGAAATGTCACTAATTTTTCGGGTCGCTGGAAGTGGTCGGCCGGAGCTGGGTGGTGGTCGGCAGGAGGAGGAGTTCACTGGAGATGTATGGTAGATGGTTGTTTTTTGCTATTAGTGAACATTCACTAGTTTTGCATAATCATACTTTAGTAATCATGCAACACGTCTTTATGATCGATTGCAAAAGTTCATTGGCTTTCTTTTAGTCTCCCATTTTAATTTTTTTTTTTTAGGTAAGATAAACTCAACAAAACCCAAATACTAAGTTCATTGCTCTTTCCCAAAGGAGAGGGAAAAAATACAAGATCTTAGCTAATGATAAGTTTCATAAGATTTAGAGTAGCATTTTTCTTCTCTCTAGATATTCTTTTCTTTTTCTTTTTCAATATGGGAAGCAAAATCTTATCGCTTCTAATTAAACAAGTTCATGCATACAATTACAATTTTACAAGAAGCAAAATATTTTTCATTATATACAATTGGAAGGTACATATAGGCAGCATTATTTCCCACAAAAAGACCAAAAATACAAATGAAAACACGAAACACGACTAGAGAAATATAACACAGCGGTCACAACCCTAAACCATTACAATTACCTAATGGCCATTATATTACATCCATGCAGAATCCCACAATCATCAGTAACAAGTTTTATTACTGAAGCACTTTGCCCCCCTCGCTCTTCACTATTTTCACATCGTCTCCTTTATCTTTGCCACTGTTATCCCCTCCAGCATCCGAGCTGGTGTGAATGCTTGGATTGTTGTTAGTTTGTGGACCGCTACCTGATTGTATGGGGGGCTGCGAATTATTCCCGCTACTATTTCTTGTCGCTTTAGCATATCTTGCAACGCAAAATAAGCAAAAAATAAATTAGGCTTCTATGATAAACGATCAAATTAATGTTGGAAGTGAAACATCATAGATATTTAATAAGTATGTACAAAAGATTGAAACACCTATTGGAACTTACATAATAATATTTCTGAGATGATAGGGTTTGGAAGTGGGCTTTAGGAGGAAGTTCTTGGTCATGATGACTAATTGAGCCATTGAATAGGGTAGTAGTAAATGAAGGAGAGTTAAAAGGATGGATTCGTAGGTTGTAGTTGAGGGCCTTAGGCACATGTATTTATAACACAAGAGAGCAGCACACCGCCAACCAAAAATGACTGAATTCCTTGTCATTCCTTTACAAGGACAAAAGAAATGGCAAATTGGGTCCCACTCAAATTTGGCAAATGTTAATTCACACACACACAAAGAGAGAGAGAGAGAGAGAGAGAGAGAGAGAGAGAGAGAGAGAGAGAGAGAGAGAGAGAGAGAGAATGACAAAATGATAAGAGTAAAACGGCACTCATGAGTGTGGATGCTCTTAGTTGCTACATTCACCACAAAAAGCAAAGGAAGGTGATAACGCTAAAATTATTTTTGTTAATGTCAAAAATTCAGTGTATAAAAAGCTTGTATCATAGTGCAAGACTGCAAGATATACGACTCTTTTACTCTAGAATTTTGACCTTAACAAAAACAATAGACATTATCATTTTCCAAATAAAAAATAGTAAGTATAAGAATCTGAGCTCGCCAAGTTCTAAGAGCATCTCCAACAAACGAGCCATCCATGGCTAGGAGCCACCACTGGCAAGGATGCCGGAAAAAAGCACCAAAAACCGTCGCCCAACAGCCTAGGCATCGGCCTCGCCATCGTGGCCCGGTGTACAGTACCTCCACACAGGCGGCGAGGCTTGTGAGCTCGCTTCTCCATCTCTCTCCTTCTCTCTCTCTCTCTTGCTGGTCTCTCTCTCTTCTCCCAGCAAATCGACGACAAAACCCATCGCCGGAAACAAGTGGCCGGGAAAAAACCAGTCGCAGGAAACGAGTCCTAAAATCTCTTTGAGACCGGGAGATTATAGATCTCGTCCAGACGAAGACATTGGTCTATGACCCGTCGCCGACGGAGTCTCAAGGCAACCGCACGCGCCGGTCAAAGGCGGCGCGTGCAAGAGAGTGAGATCTAGTCTCAACACGTGTCGCACACGCGCCCGTGTGAGGAAGAAGGTGACGTCGTTTTTTTTTTTTGTTGAGCCTAATGGCTACTCTGTTGGGTAAATGTGATATTTTGTGGCTAACTATATCATTGTATGGCACTTTTTGAGGCAAAATGGCTAGTATTTTTGCCTAGACTGATGGAGATGCTCTAATAATGGCTTGCTCGCGAATCTCATGACTACTTTTTCCCCTCTTTTGGTTTGGATTTTTAGAGCTATTGGAATCTGGGCCATCTCATTTTTCTCAAGTTTTTATTTTCAAAAAAAGTATGGAACTTGGTGTACACCATCTTGTATGGGATCCATTTTTGGGGTTCCACGCAAATAATCAGAGTCATTCAATTTGTTTAAAATATGTTTTTTAAGAGTTCCTGAAAGGCTTGATTGATTTCCGTCGCAAAATTCGTTAGGATAAAATTGAATGATGCAATCAAGCCTTCACCAATATCCAAATGGGCTCACTTTTAGTAGGGGCCCAAAAAATAAGGTTTTAAACAAATTAAACGCCTCCGATCAGGGTTTGAGTCTCGGCAGAGACATTTGGAGTGTAGGGCTATGGATAGCTTCTAGACCCCTCTGGACTAACTCACTAACTCCCTGGCTAACCTTCACTGATGTATATCGAATGACACAGAAAAAAAAAAACTTAAACGTCTCCGATCATTAGTGTGAGACTCCAAAATATGTTTCACACAAGGTGGTGCATGTATCCATAGTTGGGCTCATTTTTCCTGAGTTGGGTAATTTTGAAAAAAATTTGGCTGGTAGGTGACTTTGGAATCTAGGACACTCCAAAACGATACTTATGTCACTGTGTTTGTAGGGTTATCGATCAGTGGTGCACAAATGAATATTCTAGGCATATTCTTGTAATCAATGAATTGTTGAATAATGGGTTGTGGCTCACGTCTCCAACTGTGGAAATCATAGCACCTCTATGACATCAGACAACCAACTAGGAAGGGAGATGCTCAGTAATTGCTCCTCACTGTGCCAGCAACCAAGAGTTAGTTGTAACTCATTTGTCTGTCTTTTGAGGCTATAAGAGAAGCCTAGCTTGTTTGTATTGTTAGAGTGCATCAGAAAATAAGTCTTTGTATCGCTTGGGAGATGCTCAGTAATTGCTCCTCACTGTGCCAGCAACCAGGGGCGGAGCCAGGGGTTAAGCGGGGTCACTTGATCCCACTGAGGTGTCAAATTTTAATAGGATAGGTATAATATTTTTTAAAATTTTATAGTTTTGCCCCTTGTGCATGGTATTTTTTGTCCAACTACTTGCCCTCCTCACCACTGACCACACCAAATAATTTTCCTTTGCCCTCCTTACCGCACCCAATTATTTTTCCACTAACTCTTAGTCTCACCAATTTCCATGTCCAAAAACAGATCTGGTCCAGAGCTAGAGGCAGCAAAAATCTGGGTTTTTTCCCCTTCCAACTGGACGCAATCCCCTCTCAGGCCTCTCCTCTCTGGCTTTCCCTCGTTTAACCACTAATCTCCTCACTATGGCACAAATGTACCTTCCCCATCACCATTATCAGGTAAAAAAAGAATTTCTCCGTCTCCATTTTGAAATCCAGAAAACCCTAAACCTAATGTGTTTGGGGAATGTTTGGTTAGTTCGTTAAATTGTGATCTTTTCTTTTCATTCTCTTGGAAGTGTAGGCTTTTAAAGCTTCAGAACCTTGATTAGGTTTGATAATCACTTTAATGAGGTAAACACCGGGTTGTTTCTTTGTGTTGCATGTTTAAGTCCATCTAACTCATTTGCAAGTTTTGACGACCAAAAGTTGAACCGCTTGGCCAAATTTTATCCTAAAGACTTCTCCGGCACTGAGCTTTTAGCACTTTCGGATCAACTATAGAATTTCATCATTGATGTGTGGTCTAGTGTCGAGTTTTCAAACTTGAAAGGAATTGGTGATGTTGCTCGAAAGATGGTTGAGACCCAAAAAGATATAGGGTATCCATTGGTTTTCAGGCTTTTGACTTTGGCTCTAGTTTTACCTGTTACGACAGCTACAGTAGAAAGATCAATTTCTGCCATGAAGATTGTGAAGAATCGACTTCATAATCGAATGGGTGATTAATGGTTGCATGATAGCTTGATTGTGTATATTGAGGGGGAGATTTTTACTAGTATCACAAATGAGGCTATTATGCTACGATTTCTGCCATGAAAAATCGCCGGGGTAATTTTTGGACGCTGTTATAGGTTTTAAATTGATATTTGCTTAGCTACTTTTTGTTGGCGTTCAAGTGTAGCTACTTTTTGTTTGACATTTATTTCAATGTATCTTTGGGGGATCAATTGTAAATGAAATTATATGTTATTAATAGATATCTACTTTAACTCCTTTCTATTTCGCATTTTAGTACGTATTTTTTTTTGTTCTATTATTCTGCTTTAAGAATTTGACCCCACTGAAATTTAGTTCTGGCTCCGCCCCTGCCAGCAACCAAGAGTTAGTCGTAACTCATTTGTCTGTCTTTTGAGGCTATAAGAGAAGCCTAGCTTGTTTGTATTGTTAGTGTGCATCAGAAAATAAGTCTTTGTATCGCTTTGTGCTTCTGTATTTGTATTTGATCTCAGTGTGAGTGAGATAATTGAGTGAGAGTGTGTGAGGCTCTGTAAAGCTCAATTAGTGAGAGGTTTTTCCTGATTGAACAGAATCGGAGTTTTCCTCTCAAATCTGTCTTTGGTTTTGGTTTGATTCTTTGTTTGAGCATAACATGAATTGCACAAATGATTGGATTGGTAAATATTGTGCGGATGAGGTGGTAAACGTGCGGATGAGGTCCTGAGGTAAAGGTCATGGGTTCGAACTAATGGAGCATCAGTGATTAGTCCGTCTAACAATATACAATGTTGCCCAAAAAACAAACGAGCAGATGAGCAAGTTGAGCACTAAATTGTTTAGTTTTCCTTTATACTATTCATGAGCTTTAAATACATGTCCAAGTCTTCTAGTTAAGCATGTAACAAACCGAATTTTTGTAATAAAAAAGAATTCGAATTTATTAATTTAATAATTCAATTACTTCTTTTAGAAATTCATTGTTTGTTTTAATTTATGAAACTATCCATTTAATTATCTAAATTACCAAAACTAGTCATGAGACTACATGTACATGCCAAGTGCTACACATTTTGCTACCCAAAATCCTACTACATTTACCCTTACCAACTTTGTTTCCCCACCCACCAACACAATCTTATTTTCTCCCTTTCTTCAAGCAAGAACACCAATTGAATGAGGATTAATCTCCTACTCCCCACCTAATGTGAAATTGTGTCTAGCTAGTAGGCTATATTTTGGGGGGAGAGAGAGAGAGAGAGAGAGAGAGAGAGAGAGAGAGAGAGAGAGAGAGAGAGTGCTCTCCAAACAATGTCTAATTTGGCATGTGTTTTTCCATGCACATGCAATCTTCTTAGCCAAGTACTAACATCCCCTAAAAGTAGGAATGTTGTGGGATTTTATTCTCTCCAACATTTAATGAGAAGATTTCACCAAGATTGCCTAATCACATAGACTTGTGTGTATATTTTGCACCCAAAACCAACTTTAAGTGGTGTTTTCCCCATCAATTTCCCCTCATTAATAAGGAATATATTCCTTATTAATTACTAAGATTCTACCTCGTCGGCTATAGCCCTAGTAGCCTCAAGGCTAATACTACCCTTACTTAGTCACTAAGTATTAGAAACTTGTACCAAAAACTCTCTAAAACAAAGGTGGTCATGTAAACTTCTATACAACTTTGTGTGACTAGTTTTTAGTAGGAAGATTCATGAGGATTTCCCCATGACCGGCCAAGAGAGGGGAGAAGAGAGCTCTAGCTTTGCCTATAAATACCCAGGCTCACTTGCTCATTCCTCACACCACAACACAATCCACCGCCTTTGTAGTATTCAAGCATTCTAGTAGTTTTTAGCATTGTCTTTGAGTTCTTCAAGCTCCACTTGAAACTCAACCTCCACCACCCTTAGCCGCCACCCTCAACCACCGCTAGATCCAAAAAGTAGAAAGAAAGTTAGTCGGTTCAAGTTCGTAGGAGGCTCCACAACCCGGAATCCAACATAAGCTTGTTCGGCCCCGACTAGTTTTGGAACTAGGTAAATTATTTTACCCTAATCCTAATCTAGTTTTTCTAGCTTAGTAATGATCTTTATAAAGTCGTTATACTATTTTCGTAGTCGTTATAATTTTTCCGTAGTCATTTCTAAGTTACTTTTTGATTTAAAGTTACTAGTTTCGCTTACGGTAAAAAGTAAAATGATGGTTTAGGAAAAATTTATCTTTAAGTATAGGTAGTTGTTATAATGCCCGTATTGAAAATGGTTTATCAAAATCACGTAGTCATATGTCCGATGGATTTTTAAAAGAAGAAAAGTAGTCGTTATTTTGCATGCAAGAAAAATTGACTTTTGAAAGTACGCCTTTATAATGCTCGACGAATTTTTGAATGATATCAACATTTTGAACGACACGAGATTTCCCAAAAAGGTTTTATACAAATGTTTTGACTGACTTGAGACTATGAAATGGCCCAAGGCTAACACCTTTGGAGGTCTGTCTAGAATAAGGATGGGTGCTATTAACTGGATATTCTGACCCCCTCTGCATGGGACTTCCCTGGTCATTTCTTGTCGAGAGAAGGTCGCCCAAAAATAGTTTTAACTTAAAGTGACACGTTTTCCAAGAAAGGAGATTTTCATGAAAAGAGTTTTGAAAAGGCATGTTGCATGGGCACAAAATGATACGTTATCGACACGGCACAATTTTTGAGAAATGAACAATGGATTGACAAACAATAAATAGAGATGAGAATGAAAATGGAGATAATGACGACTAGTGAACGAACCTCATAAACAAACTGGTTTACTTCAGTGATATGAGACAGCCGGGACTAGGTCGATATGGTGATGATGACTAGTGAATGGACCTCATAAACAAACTGGTTTAGTTCAGTGATAAGAGACAGCCGAGACTAGGTCTATACGGTAATGCAGTGAGAGCGCCGCCCCAATTCGAGAAGAGAATTTGGAGGTTTGGGCTAAGCATTCATAATACATAGTGGGCCTTATAAACAAACTGGTTAGTTCAGTGATATAAGACGGTCAGGACTATGTCGTGTGAGACGCGGGGTGGACGGACCTTATAAATAGACTGGTTAAGTTCAATGATATAAGACGGCCGGGACCTCGAGCGGAAAGGTTGGTACCCGTCAGTTGAAAGGAGACGGAAACGGGCCAATAACTTTCGAGTGATGGGAGATGAGTGAGATTATTGAAATGATGAAATTTGAAGAAGAATGCCGGTAAAAGAAAATTATACGGGACACTGTTGGTTTATGAAATGAAATACTATTGTTAATACTATGATTGCATTGACACTGGTTTATCGACACTCATGAAATTATTATTTTCGTGCATTACTCTTGTTATTTTCTGCCACCTTATATATTGTTCTAGAATTGCTGCTTAAGGTTTGGGTAGGGTAATTTGTTGGGCGTTTTCGCTCACGGTGTTGCACTTGTGTAACCCTGGCATAATACCACGATGTTATCTGGCGACTCTAACGTATTATGCTAGATTATCAGAAAGAGCAGGAGAGATTTTACAACTTGGAGCAATTCGGAGTTGGAGAAACTGCCGACATGGGGAATAACCAGACGGACGTATGAGAGAAGCCATAGACCCGTCCCTATTAGAATAAATGTAATATTTGAGAATATTGATTTTAGAAATTTATTATTAAATTCAGACTTTTATTATTATTGTAATAATAATAACGTCTCCAAAATTTGGAGCGTTACAAAGCAAGCGAGCTAATTTCAAATGAGCTTTAATTCATCCGATCACCCGCCAAGCTCGAATCACTTGAATTTTGAAACATTATAAGCTTATCGAGCTAAATGATAGTTAGTTCAGGTTTGGTTTAAAAACTTACAGACAAATTTCAAAAAATATGTCCAAATTTAGTTTATTTGTTTATGCACCAAATCAAAATTGAATTACCTTTCAATAAATTGAATACAAACTCGAACTCAAGTAATTTAATTCCTTTATTAACTTTCCACGAGGAAGAAATAGTTATTCCTATTTTTCTCACTCTAGGAGACACAGAGGCATCTCTCTGTGATGTATATTCACTCCATCAATTATTGAGCTTTTCCACTCATTAGTCGTTAGCATGCAGATGTGTACACATGAACTTTATGCGTTTATCATTGAGTTTACTGTCGGGGTGGTTTTTTTGGATGCAGGGAGTCTGCCGTGCTCCAAGTCACAGTAAGTTGTTGTGCCGACTTTATCAGTTTTGTTTCGAGTTGATCCGAACTGTTTAAATTGTATAGCTCGGCACGAAAAATATTCAGTAGCTAGAAAAATCTAATCGATCGAACATCATTAGGTCAGTAAACGGACGAATCTATCCTGTCATGTATTTTTTGTATCCTTTTTTATGGTTCATGTCACTGAAACAAAACATGATTTGTTTACTATATAAGTTACAAATGTCCAATCAACTTGATTTTTCGCGCGACTGTAAAATGCATCGAGTTCTACAAAGTGAACGGTATAGATCGTGTTTCATGAACGAGAAGCAGCCTTTGTGACCAACACAGCAGGATCCCAGCCTTGGATTAACATAATTATCGCTAAACTTTGACTGAAGACTCGGACACAAAAAAAAAAAGACTTTGACTGGTGACTTTGACACTCTAATAATTCAGGCTTGAACACTCACGTGTCTCACGACACCAAAAAAAGATGCATAAAAACAAAAGCAGGCTTTGTCACAAATTGTTAAAAGGCCAAAGTGTTTAGAAATAAAGTTGTATCGATCTGACCTTTTCTTTTTGGCAAAACGATTCTTTTTGTTTATCTTGGAACATGCATGTTACTACTTTGTCCCACTAGAAAAGCAAAATGATTGCATATTTCCCATCTTCTTATCCGATTTCCTACCAAATGTTGTTTCTATTCCTAAAAATATCAAATACAGTAAATAAACACTTTACCCAAACAAATAAATAAACACTCAGGTGATATGTGAGTGATATGTGAGTTCCGCATACATTAGTGGTGCAGTATATGCAGAGCCCACATACCTATGTGAGTGTTGTGCATTTTGTTTAATTATATGAATTGGGTTAGTGAAAAAATTATACTTTCTCTGTCCCAAATTGTTGGTTCTATTTTAGGAATCCAACTTTTTATGAAAAACACATAATTATACCTAAAAAAGGAAAGAAGTATACATTTTTCTTTGTTAGCTTTTTAAATTGACTATATTTGTTTTGAACAGCTAAAAAAAAAAAAGAATGACCAACAATTTGGGACAGAGGGAATACCATACTTTCCCATAGAGGAGATATTATGGGACGGACTTAGGAATCTCTTTTGAAACTTAAAACATAGGACATTAATATGTTTAACAATAGTACAATTTTACTATACTAGCAATTGAAAACTTCACTGTAAAAAGGGATACAATAGTGCAGAAAGTTCCTTTTCTTTTTCTTAGCTTTTCTTTTGTCTAGCACAGATACAATAGTGTTCCTCTAGGGAGATTTCACTGTAAAGAGGGATGGATGTTCCTGCTTAATGCAACACACTGAACAAATTCATATCTCTTTGTTTAATACTACATATCCATATTAGATCTTGATTCAGTGAAGCGTATGAATTAGAACGACGTGAAACAAGGACAATCACAAACAATAGTTGAGCCGGGGATACTCTTTACTTGAACAACCAATTTTGCGTAAATACTCAGTTTTTCTTTAATTCAATAGCAACTGAATTGCCCTAGGGCATATAATAGCTTATATAAGATCGTAGAAACCCTAGACTAATAAGGAAACTAAATAATTAAGGTCTTGATTGCAAATAAAGCCTTAATTAAAAGAAATTCAAAAATTATCAAAAAAAAAAAAGAAAATTCTAATTTGACTGGAAAATAAACAACTAGGAAGAATTATAAGGTTGCCAAAACAGACAGTAACTAAAACGGAGTTTCCTACTAAAAGTTATAAGCAAATCAACTAAAACAGCAAAATTGCATTTTTGAGGGCCTAGACGACATCGAACGGCCGAAATCCATCGTTAATCATCGCCGGAGTTTCCTACTAAATGCGGAGAAGCCCGTTTCCCTTCCAACGCTGAAACTTGGCCGTTTCGCCAAAATGGGTCGCGTAACTTAAAAATGACGTTTGAGCCGAATACAGTCCAAACGATCTAGGAATGTGGACGCAACCTGATCTGCATCAGATCTAGCGGTTTGGACTGACCGCATTATTTATCCAAAACTCGCTCCCACCCACTAGCATAGCTCTAGAGTGACTTCGGCTTGGTCTGTATGATGGGCAGAACTTGGCAAACCTCACAAAGAGCCCACATTTGAAAGTTAGACTGATAATGTTCCAGATACCCCAAACACAAAGACATGCGTTACAAAGGTCCTTGTCAATTTCGTCTACTTATAACTTGCAAAATATAATTTAATGAGTGCTTGATATAGTAGGAACGAAAGAAGGTGAAAACATTGGTAATTGATGACACACTCAGATTTCTTCATATTGTTGTCTTATTGTTGTCAATTGACAAACGGTCACAATGGTCAAGGATTGGCTCGGACCAAAGGTCCAGTCATCAGATAGATCAGTACCCACCTAACGGGGAAAAGTGGGCCGAGACACATTTGAGGCCCAATAGAGATGAACCGGGATGGAACGTCTTGGCACATGTGGACATCTCTGCTGAGACAAGACTGACTCGGCCGAGTCAGTAGTGATCCGGACGAGTCATGTGAACCAGGCAGGCCCAAGATGATTCACAAGGAATGCGGAAGGCGGTTCCTATGACATGCCATGGGTGACGTCACCCGAGGCGGTTACCGCTCGTGACAGTCCATGTGCACGTAACAAACTCTCCAACGTACCATGACGGAAGCCAAGCCGTTATGACACACGTCGTGCTATGATTTGAGACAATCCCATGCATTGATGAGGGGTGTGAGGGGTGTTTTTCCGGTGTGACCGCTCTGAACCTCCCAGACAGAGTTGGCTAGATCGCGGGCCTTGAGCGTGGCAAGCTTCGACGGAGAACCGGCCTTCACAGGAAACCCCCCGCGTTAGCACCAAGCCCGGACTGTGGTGGTCCGGGGTGGCACTCTCACGGTCTGGAAAAAGAACAAGGCGGATGATGGGACGGCTTTAGTAGGTGGAGAATACTCGTCATCGCCTCGAAGTTGAAGGTCAAGAGAGAGAGAAAGGACCATCCTCTAAGGAGGGAGAAGAGCCCCCCCTTTTATAGGCGAGGGGTATATTGCTCACCAAGCCACTGGTGCACCCCACGCGCCCCAGCCGTACCTGACACGGCGTATGGGTTGGCCATGCCTACCTCGGGAAACAGCGCCGCTTCGGCTGACGTCACCCCACGATACGCCCGAAAAGTCAACAAATCTGGGGATACTCCCCATTCCGTCACGTGATCCTTCTGGTGTCCAGTCCGCACTCACTCACAGCGCCAGACGTCGGAGGCCGAACGCCCGAACGCCCCTCCTGCGTGGCCGAAAGGCTTCGTGCCGAGGAAAATACAGCTCGGTGACGACGCTCTCCCCCTCGTTGCGACTGGGCGGCCCTGCAGCCGGTACATTTCAGGCCGAGGGGAGTAGCCCTCCCCCCAGTCACTCGGGAGCAGGGCAGCACGTTGTGGCCGCCTCCGCTCGGTGGGACCTCTTACCAACATGGACCTTCTTGGCCCCTCTCGTACCTCGGCCACCACAAGGGGATTGGTTCGTGACGTACTATTACGTCATCCTAGCCAATTTGCCTAATCTACCCTTGTACTTGTAGCCCAAGCCAAGGAGATCTATATAAAGGAGGAGAGGTAATAAAGAGGTACACAATTTACCCTAACCTTACTCAATTCTACTTCCTTTGGTACTTCTCTCCTTCAACCTCTCATTAGATCGTCGGAGTGCCTTCCCTAGCCAACTTCCGGCCAAGTTGGGCGCGAACGTCGGGCGTTACGTGTGCAGGTGTACCTAGAGGAGCTAGATCCAATCCAATCCGGTAAAGAGGAGCACGTTAGCGGGTTCATTAGAAAACCGAACACCACAGTTACCAGTGGTGCACAAATGAATATTCTAGGCATATTCTTGTAATCAATGAATTGCACGAATGATTGGATTGGTAAACGAGCAGATGAGGTGCTGAGGTGAAGGTTATGGGTTTGAGCTGATGGAACATCAGTGATTAGCCCGTTGTAGTAACCTAACATACAAACAAGATATAGTGTTGCCAAAAAAAAAAAAAAAACGACCAGATGAGGTAGCTGAGCACTAAATTGTTTAGTTTTCCTTTATACTCTTCATGAGCTTTAAATACATGTCCAAGTCTTCTATTTAAGCAAGCGCCTGCCAAGTTCGAATCACTTGAATTTTGAAACATTATAAGCTTATCGAGCTAAATGGAGTAGTTGGTTCAAGTTTCGTTTGAAAACTTACAGACAAGTTTCAAAAAAATATGTTCAAATTTAATTTATTTATTTTTGCACCAAATCAAAATCGAATAACCTTTTAATTAAGAGAATAAATTATTTCCGCTGGCGGTGGAAACAAATGTTTCCTCCAAATCAATCACAGCGGTCCGCGTAATGGTGTACTATCACACCGGACCACTGTGATTGATTTGGAGGAAATATTTGTTTCCGCCGGCGGTGGAAATAATATTTTCTCTTTAATTAATTGAATACAAACTCAAACTCAAGTAATTTAATTCCTCTATTAACTTTCCATGAGGAAGGAAATAGTTATTCCTATTTTTCTCACTCTAGGAGACAGAGAAGCATCTCTCTGTGATGTATATTCACTCCATCAATTATTGAGCTTTTCCACTCATTAGTCTTAACCATGCAGATGTGTACCCATGAACTTTATGCGTTTATCATTGAGTTTACTGTCCGGCTGGTTTTTTTGGACGCAGGGAGCCTGTGCTCCAAGTCACAATAAGTTGTTGTACCGGCAATATATTCACTAGCTAGACAATTATAGTCCATCGAACATCATTAGTGTTGGTTTCAAAAATTGTTTCGGATCTACTTCTTACGTACACGTAAAATTTCATGAGGAAGGGTTAGAGTTTTTACCTTTCTAGTCAATGAACTGAAACCTCCTTGCACACAAAGATCTTCAACCATAATGAAGTTCTAAATTGCTTTATAGATCCCTTCCGAGTATATCACCTTTTGTCTAGTTGCCTTCGTTTTCTCACTTATGCGATCCAAACGTCTCGCTTCCAAAGCAATTTACTCTTGCAACTCTTTTCTCTCTAGGTGTTTACTGTTGGGAGACACTCAAAAATTCTGATAGCCAATATTTTGTATCTAACGTCTATTGAATAGACTCACATAGATAGAGTTTGTAATTAGGTGGGTTCCTTAGGGATCTCTTTATTTGTATCTGCAGGAGAATACTTATCCTATGTATTCTTTTAATTATCTACTCAAGAGATAATTATAGCTTCCACCAATCACAATAATCTCCATCAACACATTGCAATTAAACTCCTGAAAATAGAGAATTACAAGCGAGGCCCTTTCCTACAATTGTCTACTAATTTTCTTCCACCAGCTTATATTTTCATTTCCATTTCCTTCCACCAACTTATATTCTTATAAGCTAATAGGTATGGATAAATTAACACCATCAAAACCCTAGCTCATGCACGACATTCTTAATTTTCACTTTCTAGTTGGACCCAAAAACGCAATTCAAAATTCTTTTTGTAGATAGCATATATGCATATAAATTAGTAAAAATATTTTACTAAAAGACACTGGCCAGGTTTTCTTTGGTCCAACATTAATGTAAAAATTACTTGAATATACTTTCTCACTTTGAAAATGGTGGATTCCTTATTAAGCACTTATATAAATTAACTATCACCCACATAACCCAACATGTCCATATATAGCCTTTAATTTAGCATCACCGACTAACAATGTCAAAATTAAATGAATAAACAATTAATTTATACTAGCCTCTCAGGTCAAAGGTAAATTAGTGAATTGTAGTAGAACTACCTTTTCTAATCTGATAGTGTTCCTTACATAGGTGTTCTTTAGGGGTGAGCAAAAAATCCGTCAAACCGTGAATCCAGTCCAAACCGATTGGTTTGGTTCAGTTTTTTAGTAACGTGGTTTGGTCCTGGTTTAAAAAAATTAGAATCCGTATTCAATGGTTTGGTTTGTGGATTTACGTTCATGGTTCTGGTCCCAATCCGATCCGAACCGTGTATATTATATATAAA
>JAXBDA010006864.1:0-19347 GCA_036023075.1 Gaultheria prostrata
AAAACACTTTTTAAAAATATTAAGCGGTTCGAATCGTCAAAATTTGATCCGGAAGTGGGAGGTCCTTATGGTAACTTCAATAAGGGGTCCTTATTAGAAGTTTTTCCTATATATATATATATATAGAATCCTCTTCTAATAAGCGGCCCTTATTGAACTTTACCATAAGGACCAAGCCAATTTTCGTGTTTCCGGACCTAATTTTGACGATCCAAACCGCTCAACATTTTTAAAACGTGTTTTTGAGGGCCTTCGCGAGAAATATTAAAAACAAAATACCCGGAAGGACTTGATCCGATCAGTTTTTGATAAAAACGCTATATATAACATTTTTATCGAAAACTGATCGGATCAAGCCCTTCCGGGTTATTTGTTTTAATGATTTCTCGCTGGGGCCCTTAAAAACACATTTTAAAAACATTGAGCGGTTTGGATCGTTAAAATTTGATCCGGAAATGGGAGGTCCTTATGGTAAGTTCAATAAGGGGCCCTTATTGGAAGCTCCCGATCTAATGAGGGATCCCTCAATGAGCTTAAGTTGCGGACCTCCACTTTTCAGATCAAATTTCGACGATCCGAACCGTTAGATGTGTTTAAAAGGTGTTTTTAAGGGTCCCCCCGAGAATTTGGCAAAAAATATTATCCGGAAGGGCTTGATCGGAGCAGTTTTTCATAAAAACGCTATTATTCTCGCGGGGACCCTTAAAAACACCTTTTAAACACATTTAACGGTTCGGATCGTCGAAATTTGGTCTGAAAAGTGGAGGTCCGCAACTTAAGCTCGTTGAGGGATCCCTCATTAGATCGCCATTCTACATATATATATATATACATATGCAATATTAAAATCATGCTTCAAAGACCATGTTACTGCTTCCGGAATTGCTAAGAATTCTGCTTGAAGAGGGTTGGCACTATAGGAAGATACTGCAATCTGGGCAATCACAGATCTATCCAACAAGGAGACGGTAAATCCTAGGCGGCACTAGGGATTGACTTCCTTCCACACTCCATCAACATGCAAGATACTTATTTCTAGGTCGGCACCGTCAAAGGGTAAGGCTTGATGATAAAAGTTGGAAATTCGCAAGGCGGCGAGGGAGAAGGGCGTTGGATGCGTTTGCACCAAGATGAAGCCTTTCTAAACCATTGAGTATTATTCATTGCCCTGGTCAAAATAGCACCAGGGTTGAACGGGACATTGGAGAAGACTAGATGGTTTCTATGCTTCCATATGGACCAGAGGATATAGATGAAGAGAAAACTTTTTTGAGTTTGCCTGTGAAGACTGATATGGTCCATCAACAAGTCCTTAAAACCATAATTGGGACAGAAATCCAGAGAAGAGACTGGAAATTCACTTCTATTCCAAACACTTCTTGGTAGGCTGTAGTAGCAGAACATGTGTCCTATGGTTTCATTTTCAGAGCCACAGAGCAGACAGACTGGGGAGATATTCTGCATGCGTGCATTAAGACCACTGCGCACAAATAAAATACCTCTGAGACATTTCCATATGAAGACTTTGATACGTTCCGGAAACTCAAGGTTCCAAACCAAATTCCAAGCGTTGTGCCCTTAGTGAATCCAACGAGGGTTGGTAATTCCTTCTGTGCTTGTCAGAAAGTGACTTGTATTCTGATTTAGTACTGTAAGTTCCAGTGGATGTATCGGGCCAAACAAGCTGATCTAGGTAGTTAAGGGTTCGGAGATTAATGGCCAGGACTTTAGGAATCAGAAACTGAGGAACTATGTCACAAACCCTTTCAATGTTCCAAACTGGACCGATTGGTGTAGAACTAAGCAAAAAAGAGATAGTGAGAGTATCCAACCCGACATAGGGTACCAGATGGCTAAGCGATTTATTCCAGTCGGGAATCCACCTGTCATGGAAAAGGTTGACAGATTCACCATTGCCTACTTCCAAGAGATGTGCTCAGCAATCAGGTCACGACCATACAAAATACTTTTCCATGCCCATGATGAAGTAGAGTGGGGTGTTACTTTAAGAAGATTTACTTTGGAACAATACCTCGGAAGGAGGATTTTAGAAGTAAGTAGAGAAGGATTATTAAGAAGGCGCCAACACTGGTTTGCTAGCAAGGCCTGGTTAAAGAGCTTCATGTCCCAAATACTTAATCCTCCTTCATTTTTGTAGGCAGTGATTTTGTTTTCCATGAAAGCCAGTGTATAGGTTTCTGGTCTCCTACTTTCCACCAGAAATCTGCCAAGATAGCATTTAACGTGTCACATATGGCAATTAAAATTTTGAAAGAGGAACAAAGGTAGAGGGGAAGCCCAGGCAAAACTGATTTTAGAGATAATTTGCCGGCCTGAGAGATCTTTGATTTCCACCCTGCAAGGGATTTGTAGGCCCTACCGATAATGAAGTTAAAACAATGCCGTTTATTGGTTGTGATTAGAAACGGGAGACCCTAGACAATTGTGCTTTGGGATTGGGATGGCTTGTTTTCTTAAATCGATTATGGTACCAATGACATAGAGGTAACCATAGCTAAAAGAGGTGAATTATCATTCTCTCTAATCAGTGGCGGATCCAGGAATTTGGTGCAATTAAAGGGGGCACAAGTTACCTTCAATTTTTTTGGGTAGTCTAACACAATATAGTTATACATAACGGAAATATTCGTCACTAAGCAAAAATTGTACTATCATATACTTGAAAAAGATGTTTAAAAAAAGAAGTCAGCAAATTAGATATATTCCTAAAGTTTTTCATGTATAATGAGCAGGCTCCCAATGTTCAATTTTGTTCAGTTAGCTGGTAAATTCTTTTTTTACTTATTTATCGGTGAAATTAAAAGCATACCATCATGAGTTTTAAGAATACAAAACTCCTGACTGTAAGATAAATCGGTGTTGGTAGGCTTTCTTTCAAATTTATAACAGTATTAACATGAGTATACAAGGGACACTAGAATCATTGAAAATGCCAAATAAGAGTTAATACTAATATTTGGGGGTTCAATGGTAATAACCAAAAGTCCAGGGGGGTCATGTGCCCACCCTGGACCCTTGTTAAATCCGTCCCTGTCTCTAACAGCTTAAGATCCTGTACTCGAACCTCACCACCTTCCTAATGAATAAAATATTTAAACGTGTTTATCCAGCTTATGGAGGAGAGTCTGGCTACAAATTAGGCATAAATAATAATGTTACCATTTTCTCTAACAAATTTTTTTTAAATGAGTTGATGATTAATAATTTAATAATGAGAACATTTCTCATGCTTTTTTTGTGTTTTTTTTTTTTTTTGCCCAGATAATAGGATGTTAAGTTAGTATTACTACGAGGACCAATCTCTTGACTATAGGAGTCAAACTATAAACCTCACGTTCCAAAGAAGCGTTACACAAGCCAGGGGCGGCTTCACATGCATTGAGGTTTCAATGGTCAACTGACCACCCTTTGAAGAATTTTTTTTTCAGAATACATGTAATAAATTTGGTTTAATCAATTATGGTTGAACACCTCACCCAAAATTAATTGACACATAGTCCACAACCTAATTATGCAGTGGCGGCTACACACCCAAGAATAGATGTGTAGTTGAACACCCTTATTTTCATCAAAATGTTGTAATACTACTCCAAATTAGTGTTAATTTTTATTTGAACACCAAACCCAATACAATGTTTTGCTTTGACTTTAATTGGGGGGGCAAGTAGGCGGCGGGATGGGTAACTTAGAAGTGCGTGTAAACTGGCCCGAACCTGAGTTATAAAAAAAGTGTAAAATCTTACTCTCTTTATGTAAAAAAAATATTATTCATTGTACATGCAAAACAAAAGTTGGTTAAAATAATTTAGACTCTTATTGAAATAATAAAAAGGACACTGCATTGATATCTAGTAACTTCCAAAAAAAATATTTTCATCCAAAAATTTTAAGGTCTTGTTAGCTGTTAGAGAGGTAATTTTTGAACACCCTACGACAAATTCCTGGAGCCGCCACTGACACAACCATTGCCCAAAACCCGGGTCACATTTCTCAAGCTTTCTACGCAATTTTTTGTCACACATGCATGCAACAGGATCACTTATACATCTCAATATTCAACTCATCTAAAATTAACTAACTTCTGCATTTAGAAGAGGACATTTAGACTTCGTTATTTACTTTGCGTTTTCCTCTGGAAGCCAAACAAGATAAAGTCTTTTCCCACTAGTTTACTTTCATTTTCTTTCTACAACTAAACTAGACAAAGTAATCCACACTTTCTCCACAATTTTCCTCTTAGTTATTTTCTTTTCATTTCCACGACTTCCAAAAAAACCCTAATGCTTTGTGTGGACCCAAGGAAAAGAAAGGGAACGAAAGGAAAAAAAAAAAATTTCTTCTTCCTTTATTTGGGTTGAAAGGAAAAGGAGAAAAAAAATACCTAAAGTAAATTATTTTAATTAAAAATTTCCTTCTTGACTTTCTTCAATATTTCCTCTCTTTTACTTTATTTTCTTTTTCTTTCTTTTCCCTAACTACCAAAAAGAGCCTAAGGCCTTGTCGTAACATGTTACTGTTTAAAAAAAAAAGTTGGGTACGTTTTACCTAGCAACAATATTAGTCTCAAACTCAATTTTCCAAAGGTCGATTGGGCAGCCGGCCCTTGGTTGGTCCCAATAAACAAAAATGCAAGGGTAGATGGGCTCCACATTTATCATTTATGAAATTGCCAAATGGGTTCCTTTCCATTTACAGCAATGCAGGAAACAGGTGCAAATAAACAACGTTTATTAACTATAAACAGAGTACTAAACTAAGAGTGAGTTTCCAGTAAATTTTTTATCTTTTATCTTAAAAGACAACTCGTTTTTATTAAAAATATTATTTAGTCCATCTAGTCGAAATTGACTTATCTTGAATAGTGAAAAAGGAAGTACTAAATATCAAAAATACTGTTTAGTCAATAATGAAAACTCAGCCTGATTGTCTTAACTTCGTGATCAATTATTTCCGTTAATTTATTTTGTCTCAAGTTGGTGGGCACGATATTTTTGGGAGTGTTCATGGCCTTATTAGAAACATGAGTCGTTTTCCACCTACTATATATAGTTTATATTAAACGTGGATGGCAAATGTAACAATTTATTCAAATCTTTGGTATTACCCTCCTATATATAGAGACTCAACCGTATCAGTCTACACAAATACTCCTAAATTGTTCTCTCTCTCTCTCTCTCTCTCTCTCTCTCTCTCTCTCTCTCTCTCTCTCTCTCTCCCTAATTACTTTTTGGCTAATAAAAGGAAAAAAGAGAAGTAGCAAAAATGGGTTACCTTGATGACCTTGCAAAGTTGTTCTCTTGCACCACCTTAAGGATAGGCAAGCGCAGAGTAATGCAGGTACTGTTCTCTCCTTCTCTCCCGCGGTTGCTCGCTCGCTCGTTTGTTATATTGGGTTTGTGCAACGCCTATAGCACTCTGAAAACTAACTGTGTTTTGGTTTTGGTACATGAATTCAGACTGTTGACATCAAAGTGAAAATGGACTGTGAAGGTTGTGAAAAGAAGGTCAGAAATGCTGTTTCCAACCTGAGAGGTAATGAACCAAACCCCTCCCTCTCTGTTGCATATTCTCTCACTGTGCTCATTTCCACAACGAAAAACATCAGAAAACAGCAGTTCATGCAAAAAAAGGTTTTGGCGAACCAAACTGTTTGTTTACAGCACTTTAATAAGGCTTTTGGTATTCAGTTTAATTTTTGTTCTCCCAGCTCATTTGAAGAGGGTGAGCATTATCGATCCTCAATTTAATTTGTGGAAATTGTGTAGGATCCACATATTGATACATTTTGTTTTTGGTAATAATGGAGTAGCTAGACATGACAGTGTTACGTTACAGTTTTTTTTATGTTTCTTTCCCGTTACGGAAAGAGTTCTAGAACAATCCATTATAAAAAGGGGAAAAAAAAACGCGCGTGTCCATTTCATCCTCCGTTTTTTTAATGTTCGATTTACAAGTATAAGTACTATATTTGGAGGACTGTCTTCTATTTCAAGAAAAAAAAATACTAGTAAATTCATTTTATTTACCAAAGTGATGCATGGATTTCTTTATCCAAAATAAAGAACCGCTATTAATTATGGGGATGATTCGTGCACTTCTTTCGTAATGCGGCTAATGCCTTAATTCATGTATAATTGAAAAAAAAAAACATCTAATCATACTTGCGACTTAAGCTCTCCACACATGAAGGACAATCTTGTAAGCTGGTACTTATCAAAACAAAAATACAGTACTTGATTTCTCTTATTTAAATTCACAATACTACTACTACTCCCTCCGTCTCTTTTTAAGTATGTTACATCGTAATTCCAACTTATTTTCTCTCACATCAACTTTTACATCTATCTTCCACTACTTACCATTATCAATAATAATACTCACTAACTTTTCAAAAATGAATCTACTTTTAAGGGCAAAAGAAGAAATGTACCCACTAACTTTTCAAAATACACATTTATTATGGGACAACCCAAAATGGAAAGTTGAACACTATAAAAAGGACGGAGGGAGTACAATTCAAAGAATAGCATCAAGAACGTATTTCCGATATAAAAAAAAAAAAAGCAACGGTCAAACAACTTGGATGTTTAGTCCGTTTACATGATAAATGCAGTGTCCTTGTGTTGACACGTATTTCTCCAGGAACAGGAGAAATGGAGCCAACACCGGGTGGGGTGATTTACCAAAAAAAAACATTGAGTGGGGTGTGAAAGTGCAAGGCCGTGCCAGGAGATATGAGATCTCCAAATGTAAAGATGAAAATGCGCTTGAATTTGAAACCTCCTTCAAGCAACGTGATACTTTTATAGAGAAACTAAAGTAATATGGTTCGGATTGCCTTGAAAAGGACTTTTTTTTTTTGAACGGCGAAAAAATTTATTAATCAAATGTAACGGATACAAGAGATTAAAGCCTTGAAAAGGACTTTAACAACTAAAGAAAAACTAAAATTACATAGAAGAAAAGAGATGAGAAAAGATTGACATGGTTGAGAAAATAAAGAGAAGCCTGCTTACTAGATAGCTAGGGGATGATACTAAGAAAAGTTTAATTGATGCTGTGAGCTTTTGGTGCGTGGACCCTTGCAATGGAGGCCTAAGGCTTGAATTAATAGTCTTGAAATTTTTTGTAACTGCTGAAGATGTAACTGCCCACAACTCGAACCATGATGCTTCAAAATAGCCTCCATATGCCTTTTAATCTTGTCAACTTCTTTTCTCGCCGTGGATATATGGCTGACAAGTGTCCCATGAGGTCAAAATTACTGCACATGATCTCAATCACTTTTCCACATAATATTTGAACCATGATCTCACAAAGAATAATAATTTTTTTTTGAGAATAGAGAGAAAATTTTATTAAACACTGCGCAATGCTGGTACAAGTAAACGTAAATGATGCAACCCATGATCTCTCAAATAATACTTATTAAATATATATTTATATTAATCCTCAACCAACCGAATTAATATGAATACATATATATATATATAATAACTCCTAAATTTCACGAAACTACTCTTATCCTTTTCTCCTGAAGTAACTGAATTCTGAAATAATAAGGAATTTAGTTTCACTATAGCCGAAGTCAAATACCAACTTCCCGATCTAATTTTGAGACACACGTACGGTCCAAATGTGGTACAAACACCTTGACACACACACACACACTCTCTCTCTCTCTCAATATATATATATAGGGGCCGGTTCCCCTCATACATAAAAAAAATACCTCACTCTTCCGGACCCCACTGCGATGTTCCGAACTGTTGATCTTGTCTAAATGAGTAAAATAAAAGGTCCTGCAAAATTTCAGCTCAATCGGATATCGGTAAGTGTTTGATCCAAATTGTTTTAAAAACACTAGTTCTTGTCATAGATTTTGCAAAATTGTTTGGATCAAGCATTTACCGATATCCGATTAAGTTGAATTTTTGTACGACCTTTTATTTTACTCATATAAACAAGATCAATGGTTTGGAATATCACAGTGGGGCCCGGAATAAAATTGTGTGCTTTTTTATGTGTTTTTTTATTGGAAATAACGAGAATTGATAAATCTTTATACTTGTTTAATTGGCTTTGTAATAAATAACAGGAATGAAATCGGTGGAGATAAACCGTAAGCAAAGCCATGTGAAAGTGACCGGGTATGTAAAGCCAGACAAGGTGTTAAGGAGTGTGAGGAGGACTGGGAAGAAAGCCGAGCTTTGGCCATACGTTCCCTATAATCTGTCGTATCACCCTTATGCCCATCAAGCTTATGACAGATTGGCCCCTCCTGGATACGTGAGGGCCGTAGAACATCCGGTTCCTAGCCTCGATGCCCCACCCGACAAGCTCGCTGTTATGTTCAGTGAAGACAACACCAACGCATGCTCTACTATGTGAAGGAGTGATTATGGATCGGTGCTCCTGGAGAGCCATTGGAGCACCGTCACGTGGTATTTTATGGACATTTTTCATCATACCCTTGTTTCAGCGGCACATGTTAGAAAATATATTAAATTTTGTGATAAAATCAATAATACGAATGCAGTAAAATCAAAACTCCAAACCAGTAAATCAATGAGAACAAAATGGTGATCAAGGCGAGTGTGATGCTTTATACTTAAGACAAATTTGTCCCTACTACGGTGCTTATGGTTTGCATTGGACGCATGTCTCTATCGAACGCCCCACAGAAGCAACACTACAATCCATGGGTCTGTCGAACCAAACTTGTGTTTGTAATCTCTCAAATGAAAAGACTCCGACTCAATGAAAGTTGAGAAAAATCAGCCCTTTAAAATGAAATGAATGATGCCATATAGACTAACTCGTGAACCTACGAAGAGTTACGAGGGACACATTTATTCACATAGGACGCGTCCGTTCACAGTAAGCATGTGTCACTAAAAAGACACGATTCTAAATCGAGTCAATTCCCATTCAGACAATGAATAAAATGTTATATCCTAAAATTTGTTCCAACAATCCCTCACATGAATGAAATTGACTAAGTAAATGATGCAAAACTAACGCAGACAATAGGAAAACTTCCTGCACAGGAAAGGTAATTATTGGCATTGAACCTTCCCTTGTGAAAGACTATCAAATTTACTGGCCATTCAGTGGATGCGATGCCTTGAACTGCTCGACCGTGTGTGTAAACCAAGACAATAGAATTCACACAGAACACTTTCGACACAATCTGGTTCTCACAGTTGTGCCCATTTTGGCCCTGGAACATCGACTGGTTTCAAAGAGTGTTTTCCAACAATTCGGGCTTAACATTATCATAGAAGCAGCCAACTCGATAAAGAACCTCTCTCTCTCTCTCTCTCTATATATATATATATATATACATCTTTCAGCCGATTAGGTTTGCTTGGGGGGGGAGGCGCCGCCTTTTTCCCTCCTCCCCCCCAGGCGGCTTCTTCTTCTCCTTCTCTCTCTCTCTCTCTCCTCTTCTCCATTCTCGTTTTTCTCCTCCCTTTTTCGCAGATTCTTGGTGGCCGGTTTTGTGGTTGTTGTGGGTGGCTTGCGGCCGCGTGCTTTGGTTTGGCGAGAGGTTTTGGGTTCTCCACTCGAGGCTTTCTTTCCCAGCGGGCCTGCGCTACGGCGTCCAGCCGCTTCACGGCGGCGTGGGTCGCCTGGATCCGTCCGACACCGGCTGTCTTGATTTGCTTCCTCTTGCTTCGGCCTCGCTATCTCCCTCTGATCTGTCCCCTGTTGGCCTTTTGCTTGGTGCTCCCGCTGATTCCACTCCTGGGTGGTTTTGGTTTTGCCTAACGGCGTTGTGGAGTTTCTGTCGGTCGGCGGTGGTGTCCCTCCTGACGGGTTCGTCTCTTGGATTGATCTGGTGTGCTTAACGGCGATGTGGAGGTGTGATCTTCTGGGCGGCGGTGGCTTGTGGTCTTGAGGTTGTTTGCTGCTATTAGGGTTGGGTTGTCTTTGTTAGGCTTGGCCCATTTGAGGTTTCGGACCTCTTGTGCTCAATGTTTTATCTGGGTTTTGGCCCATGGGTGTCTACTGTGCTTAGCGTTGTATTTGGGTTTTGACCCACGTGCGTGGGGGCCTTACCCGTCAGCAGTTCCAAAAGTAGTACTCCGAAACTGTAGACATCAGCTTTTTGAGAGATTTTACGGGCATCTGTCACCTCTGGAGCCCGGTAGCCGGCAACGCGATTGGGAGTAGACGTGACGGGGCCTACGAGTTGGGCAAGGGATTTGTCTCTTTGGGTTTGGGTCTCGGATTGGTAACTGTGCTTGTTGCCTTTTCTTGCCCCAATTAGTCTTGTACGCTTTTCAAGATTAATGAAATTTTTTGCCTTTCAAAAAAAAAAAAATTTATCATAGAAGCAGCCCACTTCACACTCAAATAAGTGATCTTTTTATTAATAGGATCCTGCAATATCCCAGTTGAATTTTTAAGATATAAGAATCATTAAAAGCAAAACTTATTCTAAACACATTGCAGGTATGGTATCACTGTTGTATCATAGGAATGGGTAAGAGAATTAATCTACTCAGTGATCCCGGAGAGAGTTACAAATTAACTTTGTTGTCCCATTGAACCTAGTTCTTGGGATCTCCAGTTATTTAGGTTGGGTGTCCATTAAAACAACTCTCTTTTAGTAGGCTTTCGCCCCATTCCCCTCGATACCACTTGTTCTCTAGTATTCAAATCTCTTGTTAATGGATTCGTAACATTCTTATTTGACGTTGCACTCTAAATGAGAGTAAATGTTTATGGTAACTTGTCTAAAATATAAATATTGAGGCTAACCGTTCAATATAGTACTCTAGGTCATTTTTAACAACTGGTGGCCACCATATTAGAACTAGTGACACAGAATTGGACCAGATTGGAACATCCTCTAAGAAAAGGCGCATCCCACTTTTCTAACTGGCTTCTTTTCTAATGCAATAAGTTGATCAGACTCCATTGTAGACCTTGCTATACACGTAGGAGGTCCAAATTATTATTGCAATCTAATTGTGAAGAAGATTTCACCTTTGAATTTTAAGCCTTCAAAATTAGATCTTCAATAGTGCAACACATAGTTAAATGTCTATGAAAACTATAATTACAACTCCCCCACAATTATGAAATTAATTCAAAATTTATCAAAATAACATTCGTAGTTTATGACATGGCATAAATAATGTCAAAACTATCTTCATTGCTTGTGTTTCAAGATAGTTATCAAGAAACAAACTCCACATCGGGTAAGTTACTCAATATTGAGTAACTCTTCACTCAAATTTCCATGAGTTTATGTGAATCCTAACATGCATTCAATGTACTCTTGTAGATTCACTGCATAGTCTTCACAACATATAAACCGCATCCACTTTACTTAGAAAAAAAATTCTTGTGAGGCGTGATTGATATATACCAAACACTCAAGATTGTAGAAACTAAAATGTTTCAGATCTCAATTTTCATGACAAATCAAACATAGCCAACCTATATGCTAAGTTTATTGAAACTCAATTTCAAACAATCCAAAACATAATTTTGCATGTTTTATGTTTCCAATTGATTTGGCCCAAGTAACTTATTGAAAAGTTATAGGATCGGTGACCTATTGACCAATGATTACAACTCTTGATTTAAACACAACAGTCACATCCCTTAGTTACAACCAAACGCTCACCCACTCTTGATGTAAACTTAATGGTCACACCTTTTGGTTGAACCCTACAGTTCACACATCTTCACATACGAAACATGGTGACACTTTTGAGAATCACACCTATTCCAACCCTCTGTTCAACACAGAAAAATCCAAAAATTGGATTTTATATTATATTTCAAACCTTTAATTACTTTCAAGACACTACCCCTATATTCAACGCAGCAAAATCCAAAATTGGGATTTTATATTATATGTCAAACCTTTAATTACTATCAAGACACTAATTTGTCAACAACCAACAATACAAAATCAACTTGGGTACTTCAAAAACTTGAACTCCTTGATGGAACTTGCTTTGAGGCACGTTGCGATATCGTTTTCCGAAAATAGTATTCGTCCCCACCGTTTGGTGTGCACCGGGTTGATAGCGAGGATACAACGAAGCCCGGTCTATAAACCTTCTGACTGCGTCCGCACAAACGAAGAACAGACAGTATACCAAGCCTAGCTAGAATGTAATCAAAAGAACCAAGAATTTGTTAACACTGTTCTGCAGAGTAACGGCGTAACGAAACAAGAAAGCAACTCTAAAAGAATTTCGGCAGAGTTTCGGATCAGGAATGTTTGTTGAATGGTTATGATTAGGGCTCTATTTATAGATCGAAATACACTCTCTCGCTTGGGGTTGTACCCATTGGTCAAATAGCCCTTGGATTGGGTTGCACCTATTCTGAACCAATGACTTAACTGCTAGTACTTTTCACGTATGAAACAACGACTACTGGTAATGATGTTTTATCCAATACCAGTAGCCAAATCTACTATAGGGCCACTGAACCTAGGGGTACCGGTACTGATGTTTTATACAATATCGGTAGCCAAGGTTCTGACCTGCCCCACACGTATGCCACGTGAGATCCACATTAGCGCCGCCTTACCACCAAGTCGCAATAAGAAAGGGCGCTTACAAGGTGCCTCAGGCCGAGCTGCTAAGTGCAAAGCGCGCCATCAAAGCGCCACGTTGTAGCCACACAGACCATTGCCACACTCATGCACGAGCGCGGGTACGGTCGTGCGTTCATGGGTGCGAAGCACCGGATTCGCCAGTTAGGTGTGTGTCCGCCGAAGATTTCGACCATGGGTTTGGAAAAAGGTTTATGGTCGAGTGATCCAAATGATATTCAAAGCGACATGGTTTTATAAAACACGGATTTTATAGCTGTGGCTGAGCCAGAATAAATTTGATATAAAATAACTCAGAGTTGCCATTTGACATGATTTTAGGTATGCCAAGTCACCATATGAATAAAAAAATTTTGAAAATGAGAAATAAATATCTCGGGACGAAGGACCCGGTTTTGTTTGATAAAAATGACTCGAATTTTTGTTTGGCCTGCGATTTTAGAGAAGAAAAGGTTTGATAATTCACTGTTACGTGTAGGGAAGAACAGAGCACCCTACCCCGCCCTTTCCGCACTCAAAACAAACTTTTCCAAAATAAAATTAGTAATTGAAGAATTGTGAAGATGATAAATGAGAACATATATACAATGAGAAGAAGAAAACTAATATTATGTTTGAAAATGTATTTAATTACATGAGACACTTGAAATAAAGGGGGGATATATACAAAAGAAGGATTTGGACCGTGCCCGGTCTCAGAGTTGCGTGCCTACGTATCTCTGGTCTCAGGAGAATCAGATCATCACGTAGTACAAGAAGACAAAATTAATTTTATTGGGAAATGGGACCCAGCCCGGCATCTGGGTTGCTTACGTAACTCCAGACTCAAGAGAATTAGGTCTCACGTAGTTTGGGACAAAGACTGAAGTTTTAGAGAAGTTAATCTCGCTGGGGAATTTAGCAAGTGAGGCACATAGGCTTTTCTAGCATACAGTCGGGGACAATGCTGAGGATTCAAAATATACGGGGAACTCTGGGACATCTCCGGAAGGTTCCGAGATTGGAGACGGGTCTAAACAGACTACATGACTCGATGGGCAGAATATTGAAAAATAGCCGTCCGGGCTGCCAATAGCTGACAGGAGGTCTCGAGATGTTTAATGACGGCTACAGGGCTGAAAATGGGTTTAAAAGGCTGTTTGTAAGTCCGTATAAAAAAGTTGTAAAATCTCGTCCGAAGCCGAAACTAGCTGTCGGCGGACCCTGGGGTATATCCGGTACAAATTTAAAGAGTAATCGTGAACTTGGAAAACATATAGGATAATATGGTAATAAGTTGAAAAATCATGACTAGAGCGGAAAAAAGGCAGTCGGTAGTCCCCGGTAAATATCTGGTACAGTATTAGGCAGTAAAAATGAGTACAGTTGACTCAGTTAACCTTTTAGTAAAAATTTGAATTTTGCCGCTAGAGCTGAAAAAATGGTCTATGACTGGTCGCGGGTCATCCCAGTATGGTTTATGGGCTGAAAATTGGTTTTTGAAATTCGGGGGTATTTTGGTAAAAAGTTGTGAAATTTGAATTTCGGGACTACGAAAAGGTGTGGTGTTTGATCTGTTTAAAATTAAGGAATGAAAGCCATGATGTTTTTCCATGAATGTGTTGGTTCTCAATGGACACCTACAAACCACGCATTATGTCCATTGCAAAATAACACCTATTGTCAAACCATTGTAATAGTAACTAACAAGTATCAATCGAAAAGACACACGGATTTATGCAACAATATATCCCCACATCTAGTATGAACTTGTCATGTAATTTCTCTATGGGCGCATGTCACATGGCACCAAGTGGAGATTTTGAACACGTAGATATGCATGAATGTATCATCAAGGATATGTAAATCATTATATGAATAGTTTCAATTGAAAGAAACCTTAATACATCCACGCATGTAAATAATGCTAAGCAAAGAATTAGATGCATGTCACGATACATGCATTGTCAATCATCTCCAATTGCCTTGAAACATACTATGTCTACGCATCAACTATCTCAATAATCGCGTGCGTTCGCTAATTGCATCGAATGCAAAATACGCACATAAGTAAACAAAAATTTGTCCTAAGATTGCTAGCAAATATGTTTACTTTTGTGATAAAATCAATAATACAAATGCAGTAAATTAGAACTCAAAACCTGGAAATCGATGAGAACAAAATGATTATCAAGGCGAGTGTGACACTCTGTACTTAAGACAGATTTCACCCCGGGTACGGTGCTTAAGGTTTGCATTAGACGCCTGTCTCCCAGCACTACTTGATCGAACACCCCACTGAAGTAGCACTATAATCTATGAGTCTGTCGAACCAAACTTGTGTTTGTACTCTCTCAAAATGAAAAGACTTCAACTCAATGAAAGTTTAGAAAAATCAAACCTTCAAAATGAATATTGAATGATGTCATATATATAGACTAAGTTGTGACCCTACGAATAGTCACGAGAGAAATGAACACATTTATTCACAAAGGATGCATCCATCCACAGTAAACATGTGTCACTAAAAAGACACAATTCTAAATCTAGTCAATTCACATTCACACCACAAATAAAATGTTATATCCTATAATATTTTCCAACCCCACACACTTGGTCATGGAAGCCACGCAAATATGGGGTGGAGAAAGCCATGTGGCGGTGCTCCCAGAGCAAGTACAGTAATAAGTTTCCTATGTGAAGAGCATTTAGAATTGCAATGTTGCATTCCATACCCTCAAAAATATCGGACTATACTGATGTTTTGGGCGATCTTGTTTTTCATTTTCCTTTCTGGATATAGGTGTTAAGGTTTGGAGTTGAAGGCCTGATGATCAATGCAGAGTATAAGTTTTCAAATACTTTTGAATTTTGTGATTTTACATTGTAGGCTGCAGGCAACTTAAAAAGTATCTCCATGACCTTCAAATAATTAAAATGTACAATGTAATTATTTGCTACCTTGTATTAAAAGAACAAACTTTTGTAATGCATTTCAAGAAAACCTATGGAAAGGAACACTATTTTATCAGTAAAAAAATAGCAACAGTTTGCAAAAGATAAAAAGTTATAGCACAAAGAATCAGGGTTGAGTGATGCTGGTTGAGGGACGAGTGGTCGATAGTCTAGTGGTTAGGGAGCCCTATTCCAAAAGTAGTTTGAGCCGTCCTTGGTTGGTCCCAATAAACAATAATGCAAGGGTAGATGGGCTCGCAAATGTCATTTCGGGTCTTGCTATTATCAGTTCACGGGGTTTATAATAAGTATAAAAAAAGGAGAAAAACAACACAAATCGGTGCGTATTTTATTTTTTTAATACATTTACACCTATATTTATACGTTTTTCATATATTTTAACAAACTTTTAAACTTTAACATAAACCTATCGTTTACTAGTACATGATATGCCTTTATTTGAACTCTATGTACAAGAAGCTACAGAATGTCCCTCTCAGTGCATTAATTTCATCAACCAAAGATTACCACAAGAATTGAGGAAAATACGGATTTTAAGAAATTGATTTGACCATTCTATTGATGTTTAAAGCACCTCACCATCTGTCACTTCTCTTGATCTAGAAGTACATCCATATAAAATGGGATAAATTACAATGACATCCCTGAGGTTACTGACAAATACACTAATCTCCCCTTTGCTTTTAAAAGTTACTGTCACCTACTACTTTACTTTTCAAACTATTGCTAGGAATCAGATTCCCCTTATTTCAGGATCCATTAGTTTGGTTGACAAAAATCCCCTGTGCCACCTACTTTTATTTTCAAAATGCTACTATTACCCCAAGTTCTTCCTAACACTCTACCACTGAGACTAATTACGATTAGTTTCTATTGACACGCATATATGATACAAACAGTTTCTTAATACACTTGCATAAAAACCTAAACTTCAAGTTAAGTATCTTTGTCTTCCTTGCTTCACTTCAATCCTCAATTCGCTTTTGTTGCGTCAATAAAATGTTCATAAGCTTTTGTTAATACCAACAATAAAAAGAGCCTTAAGTTTTTTATATTGTGTGGGTGGTGGGACGACTAAGATGGGGAAAAAAAAATTCTACAGAAGACAATATTTTTTTTTGTATAATTTTTTTTTGACAATAACATTATTACGTGGATCAATAATTCTAGCTGTTTTGCACATTGAAAAGCAAAGAATTAAACCATAGTTGACTTTCATGATTCAAACAAAGAAGACAAGCTGCATTTAGGGCTTGAAATTATTTACAACCATGGCGTGTTCACAAATTGAAAATACCAAAAGGCAACTAGGCAACCAAGTTGCAGCCAATTGTACTCCAACAAATTTGAAGTGAAAACCGAAAAGAAATTTCCAAATGGGTTCCTTACCATTTACAGCACTCCAGGGAAAAACTGCGAATAAAACACAAAACTAAGGGTGTGTTTCAAGTAAATTTTTTTGTCTTTGCCCTTATGACAAAAGACAACTCGTTTCCATTAAAAATACCATTTAGACCATCTAGTTAGAGGAATTGACTTGTCTTCAACAGGGAGAAAAGAAGTGCTGAATTTTGAAAATACCGTTTAATGAATAACGAAAAGGCACCCTGATTATCCTAACTTCATGATCAATTATTTTCTGTTAATTTATTTTGTGGCCAGCTGGTGGTCACGATATTTTTGGGGGTGTTTAAGGCCTTATTAGAGACATGGGTCCTTTTCTACATACTATAGGTTATATTAAACGCGGATGCCATGTGTAACCAATTTATTCAAATCTTCATTATTACCCCTCCTATATATAGAGACTCAACCATATTACTCTAAACAAATTCTCCTAAATTTGTTTGGCTCTCTCTCTCTCTCTCTCTCTCTCTCTGGTTGGCTTAATTACTTTTTAGGCTAATAAAAGGAAAAGAGAAGTTGTACAAATGGGTTATCTTGATGGCCTTGCAAATTTGTGCTCTTTCACAAGCACAAGGAGAGGCAAGCGCAAAATAATGCAGGTACTACTCTCTCTCTCTCTCTCTCTCTCTCTGGTTCCTTTGTGATATTGTGATATTGGGTTTGTGGAACGTTTACAGCACTCTGAAAACTAACTGGGTATTGGTTTTGGTACATCAATTCAGACTGTTGAAATCAAAGTGAAAATGGACTGTGATGGTTGTGAAAGGAAGGTCAAAAATGCTGTTTCCTCCCTCAAAGGTAATGAACCAAACCACCCCTCCCTCTCTGTTCAGAGCCCGCTCAAAGACTTCCGGGGCCGGAAGCGAACTCATTAAACTCATTAATTGAGACCCACTTTATATGTGTATACAAAAGTTGATCAGAGAGTGTTTATAGAAACCATTACAAAATGTAAATACTATAGTTATCAAAAGTAAATAACCATTACAATACTTTAAAATCTGTTTTTTATTATAGAAGGCTTAGATAAACACTACGGTAGGAATACATATATATAAATATCTTAACAAATTTGGAGGCCCCTAATTTTTAACAATTTTTGTGAGTCTGAAGCCCAAGTTTCTTGGACTTTAACCTTAAGCCGGCTTTGTCTCTGTTGCATATTCTCTCACTTTGCTCAATTCCACAACCAAAAGAAATCAGAAAACAACAATTCATGGGAAAAAAAAAAGGTTTAACTTTTCTTTTTCTTTTTTTTTGCCTTTCGCGTTATGGAAAGAGTTCTAGAACAATCCAATATAAAGGGATAAAAAAACGGTGTGATTTCATCCTCCGTTTTTTAATTTTACAGAAGTATGAAATATTTGGAGGACTTTCTTCAATTTGAAGAAAAAATAGTACTCCTAGATTCCTTTTTATTTACCAAAGTGATGCATGAATTTCTTTATCCAAAATAAAGAACCGCTGTTAGTATTTGCGGTCATGATTTTCGTGCTTTTCTTTCCTTTTGTCCTTAATTCATGTATACTTAAAATAAAATAAAAAAGCTTACTTGCGAATTAAGCTCTCTACACATGAAGGACAATCTTGTACAAGCTGGTACTAATAAAACAAAAATACAGTGCTTGTGGATAGAAAGGGTGTAAAAAGTATGCTCTCCGCCCTTTTAAATTGTTGAATATTTTATTTTGAGCAATCCTTTTGATGAGTGTGTGTTTTAAAAAGTTAATGAGTAAAAAAATTTACAGTTATTGTTTTGCCCTTTTGAAAAGTTAATAGGAAAAGAATTAATGAATAAAAGTGGAGGATAATTTTGAAAAATGAAAGCAAAACTAATGTGAAAGGTATAAAGTAGAGGTAAAATTAATGAAAAAGTAAAGATGATTTTTTTTTTTAATAAGTTAGATTTAAGAAGCAACATATTATTAAAAAGGAACGGAGGGAGTATTTGATTTCTCTTTTATTTTGACAAATACTACTAGTACTTCGAAATCACAGTAAAATGGAGATTTAGTTTTTGGACTCCCCTTTTATTTATGAGCACTCTTCTTTTCTCCTGATTTATGTAAAATTACAAAATTAATCCTTACTCTTATTCTTTCTTTCGTTTTGAAATGGATAAAAAGGGATTCGGAAATTCATTACTCTATAAGTTTCTTCCTTTCTATTTTCTAAGCTTTCTTCACTAATATAGTAAATGCATAACAATTTCCCGAAACACACACACACACACACAATTTTTCCAGCCTTTAGAGCAACCCCAACAATAACTCCTCAAAAAAGTTTGTGAACAGTGCATATATCTATTATAACTTGACACTTTTTCTATCAACACTCCAACAACACTCCCTATTACCCTCCCTATTTTTAATAAA
>JAXBDA010006865.1:0-19346 GCA_036023075.1 Gaultheria prostrata
CACGGAGTCCCATCACATTCGTTGGGCCCAATATACACTGAATGACCCATATCCACTTAAAAGGCTAAGCCTTGTAAGTGGTGAGTCATCCAATTGTATATTAAGGCCCAACCCTTTTTCTATTTTTTCAATGTGGGATTTAACCTTCACACATGTTCCAACAGAAACTATATTCAATCACGACCAAGTATCTGCCCCCGTCAAGTATAAATCTCCCGCCTCCCCTACTAGATGAAATTGTATTTAATCGCGACCAAGTACTGAATTGATTTCTGTCAAATGATGTGATGATTAATTTATGCACAGCCGCAATCATTATAACTGCTCATGGTTGTCTCTTGTGGCAGGTCATGGTTCATGCAAATATGAGGTTCTTCATTAAACTGAAATTCATAAAGTCCAATTTCTTCCTCAAAGGTTGATTTTTTTTTTTTGTTACACATCTCTCTCTCTCTCTCTCTCTCTCTCTCTCTCTCTCTCTCTCCTTGGTAGTTGTTTACAAAACTTCCCCCTAAGTGAGGAGTTTTTCTTTTTCTTTTTTTCTTTTCTTTTTTTTCAGTTCAGTACCATGATGTGTTTTCTTACCTTAGTTTCAAACAATCTTGTTATACATTCTTTCTTCCATTTTCCTAAAACTTGTTGTAAGCATAATCCCGGCATGTCATCAATTGCTTGATACGGTACCCAATGGGCATGTAAAGGGCTGGGACCCTGGTTTAGTTGATCGAGGCTTAAGGCCCTTTATTTTCCTAAGGACCTGGATATAAAGCCCGCCACACAATGAAGGGTTGGTTCAGTGGTTCGAAATTTGAATTTGATTTCCCGGATTCAAGTCTCTATAGCTCTTTATTGGGGCTAACATACTCGTTACACTTTGCACACGAGGTGGGACCTCAGCTTTGATCCTGACATAGGCAGGGGAAGAACTTAGAAGCTGGCCACCCAGTTCCACTAGTTCCATTATTTTTGGTTTTCTACAAATCAAACGGAGCTTAACTGGCTTCTCTGACAATCCCAGTTCCAGGAAAATAATATATATATCTTCCATGAACAAAGCTAAGCACAAATCCGCTTTGATTTTGCTCGGAAATATCACACGATGGCAGACAGACCGCAACATTGACACGTGGTGCGACTTCAACCTACTTCGATTCAAAATTGTTACAAGTGAAAAACGATATTACTTATAATGATACAAATCATAAAAATTTGAAACATGGATAAGGTGGTCGTCGAACTCATCCGCCCCTTGATCCGTTTTTAGTACTAATTAAACAGAGCCACATAGAGGGGTGGGATAGATGTCACCCGCGCTTTTGGTAGAATAATGTGGTTCGACCAGGTATTTACGAGTATGAAACAAAAATGAATACTTTGTACAAATATGGTAAAAATTTCAACTCAGAGAATGGTCGGTTTGGATCAAGAAAAATTAATATCTTAACTTATTCTATTTGAATTCCATAAAAAAGATCAAGCCTTTATTTATGTTTCACAAAAAAAAAAAGCCCATGACAATATCTCTTTAGTATATGACTTTACACTTAATTTTCTTCTTCATATTTTTCAGCTAAACAAGGCCACCCTCGCATCTGATTCCGCCATTGGACATAGGTGCAGTGGGGTCAAGGCCAGCTTTGAGCGTACGCCAAGAGGATGCGGCTGTATTAGACCCCTACTTTTTGGGGACCCAAAGCTTTTACTCCCTCCGTCCCTATTTATTTGTCCATTTTGGGAGTTCATGCTATTTTCAATTGATTATATCTCGTAATTTATATTATTTTACGTGATTTTGCAAACATTGTCTTATAGAACAAATTGAAAACTATCAAACAAGATCCATATTGAATATAAAATTCATTACCGATTTAAAGTGATAGATAATTTTTTTCCTTGTTAGAATAGAATTGTTTGGGGACGGAGGAAGTATATGCTTATATTTTGTATATGGACATAAAATTAGAAGATAAATATCTAATAGTTAAATTACAAAATAAAGCCCTAAAAATGGTGGTAAAGATGTAGTTTTCAAAAAAAATGGTTTAATATTCATACCAACTTATTTAAAGAATCAAAACGTAGGCTTTCGTGAACGATGTTTTACCGAGAGAAACAAGAAAGCCAAAGAAAATGTTCAACTATTTGAAACTAATGGGTGGTTGAATGCGTGGATTGCTCATAAATTAATCTACTTGACTACACCGGTTGCAGTTGCGTTCGACAAAAGAATTTTTCAATGTTAAAGGTGATTAAATTTATAATCTTCGATTAACTATTTTGGGCAGTGCAATGAAAAAATACCATGTATGAGGAACTATTTTTCTCCGTGTCATGTAATGGTCATTTCTGAAACCATAACCAGAATTTCTCTCTCTCCTTGCCACTGATCCGTAATTCCCCAAATAAGTTTCCTCTTAATCTTGACTTGTTGGCACATTGAAGTTAGTTAGTAGTCCAACCAGTCAACACTTCTTCACAAAGGTAAGAAGAGAGAGAAAAGTGGATGGACAATTTCTCCAAATTGCCGGAAGGATGCATCTCACAGATTCTGTCCATGACCTCTCCAGCGGACGCGTGCCGATCATCGGCGATCGCATCCCTATTCAATGCAGCAGCCAATTCGGATTCCATGTGGGAGAGTTTTCTGCCGTCCGATTACCGCCAAATCGTCTCACGATCGGTATCTCCTGTGGAGGTCTTCTCCACCAAGAAGCAGTTGTACTTCAGTCTCTGTGAATCCCCTCTCCTCCTTGACGGTGGCAAACTGGTACGTATTATTCTTCTGGTTATTAATATTGCAGATTGTTTCATGAATTGAATACTTTGACTTTTGGTCAATTTCAGAATCTGTTTACTCCCTCCGTCCGGATTTGTTAGTCCACAAACATACTTTTTTAAGTTCGAAAATATTTGTCCATTTTCAAAAGTTAAAGGCCAAAGTAGGGAAAATCTACACAAAAAATAGTGGACAAAATGTAATGGAAAAAAAGTTGGAATCCCAAAACGGACCAACAAATCCGAACGGAGGGTGTATTTGTTACCAGAAGCTCTGTTCTAAAAGTCGCTTGTGGTGTTAGACGGGTGTACAACGCCTAGCTTAAAATCCGCATAGGCGGTTGACTAATCGGCCACGGCTGATTAATAAGCGCCCTTCTCCTGTCCGAATAGCACGTAGCGATTTTTAGAACATTCAAGAAGGAATCTGCTTGTTATACCCGAAGTAATCTGTTTGCCTTTTGGTGAACCTAAGAATCTGTTTGACGTTTCCTTCCATTTGTTTTATGGATGACTGATTCCGTTAAATGTTTTGCATCTATATATTGAATGCAGAGAAGAGTTATTTGGTCAGTCCCATCTAGAAGTTAATTCTCTCTTTGGAACCTTTTTTTTTTAGACCCAAACAGCATAGAATGATTGTAGAAATAGGTTTTCCTTGTAAAGAGATTTACGTGAAAATTATTTTTGCTTTGAAATACTTAACAGTGATTGTAAAACGAACGGAGTCTGACTGAATTCATAATCGTTTGAGGATCTGGTGTACGTCTTCTACAGTAATAACAGAGCCCATCTAGTCCCCAATTATTGAAAGTATGGGCAGGAATTATTGGAGACAAACCTAACCTTTGGCAATATGCACAAAGTGACTGCTCTCAGAATATCACTGAAACAGTGCCCCCTTAAACCTCCAAGAACCGAGGAGCTACATGATGTTTTGCAACAAAACCATGCCCCAAAATCAAAGCTAAATGACATCAGAGAGGGCATGCCTAGAGACCAAAATCAATTTCTATGTTCATTACATACTTTCTTCATTTGTGATCCAGAGCATGACTAATGAGCATGTGTACGTCTTCTCCTAACACATCATCATGTACGTCTTCTACTAACACGTTATCTTCGTACCATTTATTCCAGAGCTTTGTACTAGACAGAGAAAGCGGTAAGAAGTGTTACACTCTACCAGCCCGAGAACTTGCAATTGCTTGGAAAGAGGATCCCCGATACTGGGTATGGATATCATTGCCTGAGTCAAGGTCTCTCTCTCTCTCTCTCTCTCTCTCTCTCTCTCTCTCTCTCTCTCTCTCTCTCTCTCTCTCACACACACACACACACACACACTCACACACACACGTTTTCTCTCTCTCTCTCTCTCTCTCTCTCTCTCTCTCTCTCACACACACACACACACACACACACACACACACGTTTTCATGTACGTCACCAACCTTGGTTAGTAGAAACAACTATGTTTAGATGACCTGAATCTAGAGGCGGAGCCAAGATTTTAAGTTAGCGGGGTCAAAAATCATATTTATATGCAAGTTATTTTTTCTATTTGCTCATGCAAAGAGTAACTAATTAAATTAAGAGGTTAACTATAACATAAATATATAGGGTTACATGTATTTTTTCTTTATAATTGGTCCCAATAACTTATTATATTTCAAAAAATAATGAACAATAGCTTCATTTGTAATACTGTCAACTCTTGAAAAGAAGAAAAAACTTGAGAATTCTATGCATTTTAAGCAAGCAGAGGCAATTTATGAAAGTTTGCAAGTCAAAATTGCAAAATTTAGCTCCAAACTATTAAAAATCCTTGTGAAAAATGAAAAATTAAAGTGAGAGGGGTCAAGTGACCCCTCTTGTACCTTATTGGCTCCGCCAATGCCTGAATTTGAGGTGAGACTATAATCTGAGTGCTGCGACTTCAATTCCACTAATTTACTTCAGAAGTGTTCTATAGCAAAACTTCTAGGACTAATATTTTTTACATAACTGGACATATTTGTGTTGGAAATTCGTGATGGGCCTAGCAACCTTTGTTGTAGGCAAGAGCACACTCACACACACAATTTAGGAAGAAGACAATATAGGAGAAGACTCAAATTTTATTTCACTCATTCTCTCAATTTTCTCCTCACTTTTCATCACAGTATTACATAGGATTTAGGGATATCAAGATGTAACAACCACTAGGCCACTACCTTTAATTAACTAGCACTTCTCCATGATCACCACTAAATATTACTAGGAACCTTTGATAATCCAAACTCCTACTTCCATTACTTCAAACTACTTAACATCAAGACTTCTCTTTTTTAAACTCCATTTTATACTAAAATCCTCTGCGGCTAAAAGAAACCTTCATTGTTGAGAGCTTTCACTTTGTCAAGGGCATTTTGCAATCCACCACCATCAATAGCAATAGTCTTCTTGACCAACTCCATGGATGTGAGAACCTTGAATTTGATCTTTCGGTAGAAACTTGCAAATTTCTTTCTAAATCACTTGCATAAGGCCTTCAAATGAACATCTTCTAGTTTTTCCTTCACACGGACATTCCATCAGTGTCCATTCTTGAATTTTCCACGCTTCTTGAATTTCGCATATCGCCATCTTGCGGATAAAAAAATTCATCCATATCTACCCAACCAGTGTCGAATGCATAATTCTCCAAACTAGTCTAACAATTTTCCTCGTGACTTCTATTCTCACACTTCAATAGAGTGATTTCACAAACAAGTTCACATGGCTGAAGTCCAAAATCCTTAACTCTGTTGGACTTACCAGCTTCAATTTCGTTATCAAGATTTTCTTGAATCTTGTCGTTTTCTTTAACCATCCAGATTTCCACTTCCTTCCTTTGATCATTTTCAACTCTGCCACATATTTCTTCTTCGAATGCATCCTCTTCTTTTTCTACGGAAGTCTGTTCTTCTCCCTGAACCTTGACTTCAACAAATGTTTCTTTTATTTCTGCAATTTCTTTTTCTTCCGTTGATAGCACAATTTCACCATTCATCTTATCTTCATGCCTGCTTTGTTTGGTTCCATTTTCTTCAACTTTATTCTCCTCAAATTGATTCACTTCTGCGAGATAACATTCTCCAACATTTTGTGGCACATCTTCTAGAAACTCATCATCTTCAAAGCATTGAAGCCAATTCTCCTTGGCTAATGATTTTCCTCCAAAATTAGAGGTGATGCAATCAAGCATCTTCCAAAGCTTGACATGGAGATCTCATTTCTCCAATGTCCTTCCATATCTCTTCGTGAATTGCCTTCTTTAAGACTCCGAGTGCTTTCTCTTCTTTTTTCTCTCGGATTCTCTTAGGCAAATCAGTTGTTGGTTCTTCTCCAACAACATCCCACAAGTCACATGCTTTGAAGTAACAAGATAGCGTAACCCGCATTCTTTTGTAATTGGAGAACATTAATTTCTCGGACCACAAACACATAGGGGTCCCCATTGTCATAAACCAATGATCAATTCCACTTCTAGGATCATTCCCAGGATCGTAGTAGCTCTGATACCACTTTGTTGGAAATTCGTAATGGGCCTAGCAACCTTTGTTGTAGGCAAGGGCACAGTCACACACACAATTTAGGAAGAAGACAATATAGGAGAAGACTCAAATTTTATTTCACTCATTTTCTCATATTTCTCTTCTCACTTTTCATCACACTATTACATAGGTATTTATAGGGATATCAAGATGTAACAACCACTAGGCCACTACCTTTAATTAACTAGCACTTCTCCATGATCACCACTAAATATTACTAGGAACCTTTGATAATCCAAACTCCTACTTTCCGTTACTTCAAACTACTTAACATCAAGACTTCTCTTTTTTAAACTCCTACTATGAAATATGAAAAGTCCTCACCAAATTAAACAAGTCAACTTAAATCAAGTTTACTTTTCAACAATTTGTTGCTACTTATTTCCCGGTTAAATTCAAGAGTGATGTGCATATTCTGTGCAGATTCTCAGAGGTGGCCCAGCTTTTGTATGTGTGGTGGCTTGATATTCGGGGCACGATCAACACTGCAATGCTATCTGCAAACACCACTTATGCAGCTTACCTCATTTTCAAAATCACAGACCAGAGGGAGTCTATGTTTGAGTCGCTTCCGGTGAAGGCCTCTGTTAGATTTCTAAATGACGGAGAAGAGTATGAAGATGATAAGAGCAGTACTGTTTCCTTGACATTACAGCCGTTGAGATCTCGACGTAGAGGAGAAATAGAAAATGGACGGCTTCCTCAAATAAGAAGGGATGGGTGGATGGAGATTGAACTGGGGGAATTTCACAACGACAAAAAAGGAGATGTTGGTGAAGTCGAGATGAGGTTGAGGGAGGTCAGGGAATGGAAGGCTGGACTTATTGTGGAGGGCATCGAGGTACGGCCTAAAGTTGGTGGATAAATAGAAAGCCGCATGCTTTGGTTTGTGAATGGATATGGAACTTCTGTATTTTGATCTCTCTGTTGTTATGTTTCAATAAGCTTCTTTGTTGCGGCCACGCAGTCCCTTGTGTTTCATCTGCATATTTGTTGGCTTCGCATTGTGAATACACTTGATAGTATGGTCTCTAATTTTATAAATGTTTACATATATATGCACGTAAAAATACACAAGTGAGGTCAAGCTTTTTTTACGGTTCTTCCCACTTTAAATCTCTCTGAAAGATTTAAAGACCGATAACAAGCTGTCACCTATAGATTTAGAAGGATCCTTCTCGTTATTATCAAATTTGATTGGTTATTACGAGTTGATTTTTGATTTGGGTACTTTTCGTATAACCAAATTCCACTTTAGCTGCAATAGATCCCCATAGTGATAGTTTAGCTACAGCTACCGAAAAAAGACGAAGGTAAGGGCATTTCCCAAGATGAATTGAAATGGAACCAGATCTTACAATATCTTTAGCCTTTATTTTGCATTTTACAATTATGCCATTAACAAAGCTTTTACTCCAATTTGCACTTATTCTGATGATCGGAAACGTTCACTTTGTAGAGTTTGTCAAGTAAAACAAGTGTACCAAAAACCAGCTTGATCGGATATCGTTAAGTGCCTGATCGGAACATATATAACTTGGCAATAATGGACTCCAGTGGGTTTGATCTAGTGTTTCAGATACCTTCTTTTCAAAATAAAAATGTTCCGATCAGACACTTAACGATATCCAATCTAGTTGATTTTTAATATACTCATTCTACTCAACGAGCTCTACATTGTGAACGTTTCCGATCATCAGAATAAGACCGGAGCATCCCGGAATTGACCAGGACAGCAGCCCCCGCTTCCAAGGGCTGGGCCCTTTTGGTTAATTACTTGTAAGAATACCATCCATATAAATCAGTGAAGTCCAAAACCTATTCCAGTGAACAAATTGTGCGACCATCAGGGATTCAGCATCCCCCTTTTCAGTTTCTTTTTGTTCTAATTTGTTAACTTAGGTCTTACAGCTTATGATTATTTATTTTGCCTCTTTTAACAGTTATCATTTATGGTCATAGAGAAATATTTCAAACGAAAATCTCCGGTAGAGAGTTTTGATTTGAAAAAGGAAGAAGGTAATTCTTGATCCCCAAACCAAAGGTGCCACCATTGTGTAAAATTTCTGGCTCCGTCACTGCTTGTAATCATCCGTTAGTACTATACCATCATCTCCGTTTTGTTTTGAATGTGCGTATTTTATGGATAATGACCCCCTGCTTTCTCTTATTTTTGTGCACAATTATGGAATTATTTTTGCTTTAATAACCACAAAAAAAAGAACAAATAAGAACTGGAATAATTAACGTTCAGTCACGTTTAATTAGTTAAGTAATTTCCTCTCCTCAAATGGCATCAATTACATTACTCTCTCCGTCCGGATTTTTAGTCCATTTTTGGAGTTCGTGCCATTTTTCAAATGATTATATCTTGTAATTTATAATGCTTTACGTAATTTTAAAAATATCGTCTTATAGAAGTCTATATTTTATACAAAATTTATTACCAATTTAAAGATATTACTAGTTTTTTATCCGGTTACAATAGAACGAGGGACAAACAAATCCGGACGGAGGGATATTTGATGCGTGCAAGTGTTCGACACAACAAACGACCTTTGGCAAAATAAATAATTGATCCAATTTTTTTTTTGCCTTTCTTCCTTCTCTTTTTTTTTTTTTGCATTTAGTTAGTACGAATTGTGTCGGTTTTTATTTTTGGATTGTTTTGATTCGTCTCAAAGAGAGAAATCTAAAAAGGAAAAAGTTATTAACCAAATTAAAATATTTGTGAATAGAGACAAAAATTTGGATTACTTTTGACTTTAGTGACTTTTTTTTTTACTTCCGATCATAATTTTTTACTTTCTAGATTTCTCTCATCGGGGCGAACCAATAATCCAAAAAATAATAATGCAAAACTAACAATTACTAAAAAAAATTAATAAAAAGATAAAGAAAAACTAGTTTATTTATTTCTCCAAATGACGCCTTAACATAAATCGTGCTAAAAAACGGCTTACCAGAAATAATATCATTCTTTAAGCACCAACACCACTCTAACAATACCATTGCAACACTCATCAGCTCTTCGCACATTGCAAGAGCTTGTACTGACTGCCTAGAATTCAATGCCATAGTCGAACGAAAAAATTATTTGGTGGTCTCGAGGCACCGCCACAATTATCCACCACATTATTTTAGGGCGCAGTATTAGTTGAGGGGGTGTATATAAGGACTGGTTGAGGGGCATAAAGGTCTTTCAATCATATTTTTTAACGGCGTTAAGGGCTTATTTGAGTTTTAAATAGTTGAGGGGGTGTCATTATTGTAGGTGAAATTAGTTTAGGGGGTGTCTGGGTAAAAGATATATAGTTTAAGGGGTGTCTAAGTGATTTACCGTAGGAAAGATGATTAGAATATAGTTTCCCTGTGCCTAAAAACAGTGTTGCCCATGTGTATTTTTTTTTTTTTTTTGAACGGCAAAAGAAATTTATTAATCTTTGAAAATAAATTACAAAGATTAACGGGAACCAAGCACAAAAAGCATCACATCGTGGATGACATCTCAACTAGGTTGACACCCCATACCACGATAATCATATGCTGGCGAGGCTCCAAGAAGAAGATAATAATAAAGGATGATAAGTAATCAACCAAAATATACAGTACCAGAACAACAGGAAAAAAGAAAAATAAAAAGTAACAACCCAGCATCAGCTTCAAAAGAGTGACAATCCAGTAGCAGAGGTCAGTGAAGCACTCCAAATCTCCTTGACCTCTTGGGAAACCAGCAGCTATGGTCCAAATAGAAAGAATATTCGACTTAAATTTAAGCAAAAAGATCCCAGCAAGAGTATATGACAACTTCAGCTTCAAAACCATCCTTTATAGCCAGGGACGGATCTAGGAATCCCCCATAGTGGGGGCACCAATTTTTATTAAGCTTAAACCTAAATTTAAAGAGTAGCACAACAATACAAATTTAGTTTTCACCTTATGCAATAAGACTTATAATATATGGAGTATATGCTTCTAAAAGTTTCTAAACATAAGCACAAAATGCAAAACATCTCTCACTAAATACTTCTATGTGCCCTTTCAGAGTCGATGGGTGAGAGTTTTCTGATCCTTTTTCAGAATGAGATATTTCGGCCTATTTTGGCTAAAAAAGATAAGTAGCTTTTTACTGTTCATTTTTTTTTTGTCCTTATTCAATTTTTTTTTTGCATTTTTAGTTTTGCGTCAAACTTTTGCGACCTATTGATCCGTCTCGACGAGAGGAATCGGAAAAATAAAAAATTTTGATAAAAACTCTTAAATGTTTTCAAAAATACAAAATAAGTCAAAATAAGTCACTTTTTTTTACTTATTTTGTATTTTTACTTAAATTTAAGAGTTTTGATAAAAAAAATTTACTTTTCCGATTCCTCTCGTCGAGACGCATCAATAGATTGCAAAAGTTTGACGCAAAACTAAAAATGCAAAAAAAAATTTGAATAAGGACAAAAAAAAATGAACAGTAAAAAGCTACTTATCTTTTTTAGCCAAAATAGGCCTTCCAATGGTGATTTTCGTTTGAAGTATTTCTCCATACTGTTACAAAGATAAAGAGAACATCTACATTAGCATATTGCATATCAACATACGTATATGAAAATCCCTAAACTCTCAATCAAAAAGCCTTAATTAAAAACCCTAATCAAAAGTACCAATAAAAAAGCCCAACTTACCACTCAAATAAATATTTTTGACTACCTGACATTGAAATTTGGAAGAATCTGTAAAGTAATTTTGCAGTTGGTTATATATAAACAATAGTTTCAAGAAAGGGACAAAAGTCACAAAACCCAACCTGGCAACCTACCATTCAAAAATCAAATATTGAAAATTGGAAGAACCGACAACCAAACTACACATCTGATCCAATCATCCAAATATTATATTCATAAATTATGTATTAATATATGATAATATGTAGACCACTACAAATATAGACCTTGCTAAATGAGAGCTAAGCGCATATGATAATATCTCTGTATACATCTGTAAATCATTCACTCCAAAAAAATCCTTATCAGGGAGAGAGAGGGTGAGAGTTGAGAGAGAGAGAGAGAGAGAGTACTTTGTTACCAGGCAAACAGGCAACAACGATCAGCGAACGGGGCAGCCTAATGGCGAACGACGAACAGCAAACGGCGAATGGGCAGAGTTCTCCTCCTTTCTCTCCGGATCTAACAGGAGCGTGAATAGTTTTTTTGTTTTGTTTGGACTTTGGATCTGATACGCGTATTTCATTTTGGGGTGAGTAGGGTTTTTTCATTTGCCCCTTTATTTTTTCTTTAGACATAATTTTCGTTATTTGTAAAAAAAAAAAAAAAATTCCGAAATTGAGATGGGGCACGTGGGGTACACGTGACCCCACGTGTCCCTATGTGCCTCCGTCCCTGTTTATAGCAGTAGAATCTCAGGCATTACATGATTCAAACCTTATGCTACTTCCATGAATTCCGATAACATTTGAAAGATCCAATGCAACACTCAGCAATGCAGCAAGTAGTCTGAATATGGTAAGAAATTGCAGATTATATAGAAGAGGAAACTGAGTTGAATTGAGCATACAAACTTCCCAAGTTCTGTCAGAGAACCTCTATCACAGCAACATGGAGGAGCAGTCAGAAGGTATCCAATTCCAAAGAAGCACAGAGCAAACAAAGAACCAAAGGTGCAGTTTCATCCATCGAGTAATAACATAAAATCCTTAGCTGCGGCAACAAAAATATGTAGGACTCAAGGTGACACAAAAAAAACCCCAAGATACAAACCCACAAGGTCACAAAGAGACCTCAAGACACAACCCAACCAACCAGTCCCTAAAAAACAGACCCAAAACACAAGGAATAAAAAGTGCCCCCAAAAGAACCAAACACTAACAATCCAGACTCAGAACCCCGGGGAAAAAACAGATCCAACAGACAACTAACCATCCTAAACCCGTTTAGTCAAAAAACCACCCTAACCCAGATAAGATTCACCCAAAAAGTAAAGATTAATTAGACCTTCCCCAACCACCATGGATCAGCCCAGATGGACACACAACCCAAAAAGCAAACCAGGAAACAACCCAAAGACACAAAAAAAAAAACCCAAGAGACCCAATTTAAAAGCAAGAACATTGTATGGAAGCTTAAAGGGCTTCCAAAACACTATCCAACCTGTAGATGAAATCATTGATTGAATAGGAATTGGACTCCCATGAAGCTTTCACCCATAAGGGAAGGCAATACGAACCTTAATCAGATCCACCAATTCAATCCAGTCAAGCGTTTTGTTTTGGAAAATCCACTCATTTCTCATCTTCCACATTGACCATAAGACTACAAGTGGAATGCAATCCCATATACGTTTCTTCTTATTGATCTTCCAACTTGACCACCATTGAAGTAAAAGAGAGATGGAATACGGAGTTACCCATTTGACACCCCACCAATTCAGAATTTCAGTCCAGACAAACCAAGCAGGAGGGCATAGCAGAAATGAGTGATCAAGTGATTCTACTTCTTCCCCACAAAATTTACATAAAGCAAACTCAACATCAGTGATAATTCCAAAGCCCAATAGGTAATCAGCAGTTTTAATTCTTCCTAACTGAACCATCCAACCAAAACATTGTATTCTATATGGGGCAGCATTATTCCAAATCAATTTAAGTACCTTACGGTCAGGAGCATAAGGTACTGGATCCCCATGTAAAAACACTTTGTACATAGATTGAACAGAATAGGAGCTTGAGGTTGCTTTCCATACCAACTTATCTGGTACCCCCACAAGTGTGTTAGCATTTAGATTATCCAACAGATTGATCGCAGTACATGTGTGGTTGCTTGCTTTTGAAGAATCTGCTTTCAAATAAATCTCGTGTTCAAGCCAAGACTTTAACGTAGGAGTAAGTTTTAATTGGACGGAGAGCTCTATTTTCTTTTAGCACTTTTACACATGTAACAGATGCACCTAACGGACACGTATTTGGGCGCATCCTTTTCATAGATGTCGAAGCCACTTTTGGCAGTATGTGTGCCAAGATCGATGTCCGATAGGTGTGCTCATAGTTTTTCTTTTTCTCTTGACATATTGATTTCATTCCATTATGTATTGTATGCACCTGTAATCTTCCTTGATTACCAACTAGTTATGTGAGATTAATACATATCCAAGATAAATAAATGGTTGATCACTCAAAATTTTAGGGGTTTTTTCTCCACAAGTAAGATTTTCAAGAGTTTTTTTTCTTCACTCAAGATAATTGCAGGAGCTAATCCTGTTCCAGTAGAAAATTAAATTTTTTTCGTGAAAAACTTTGGATTGTAGAGGGACACCCAGTTGTGTCCGCCCCTTGTATCATTTCTATGATCGATCCTGCCACTTTAAAATACATTCTACTTAGAAAAACATCTGATCCATGCCCCGTTAAGTATAAATCTCGCCTCCCAACTAGATGAAACTATATTTAATCACGACCAAGGACTAAACTGATTTCTGTCAAATGATGTGATGATAAATTTATGCACAACCGCAATCATTATAACTGCTCATGGTTGTCTCTTGCGGCAGGTCATGGTCCATGCAAATATAATTAGGTTCTTCCTTAAACTGAAATTCATGAACTCCAATTTCTTCCTCGAAGGTTGATTTTTTTTTGTTACACAACTCTCTCTCTCTCTCTCTCTCTCTCTCTCTCTCTCTCTCTCTCTCTCTCTCTCTCTCTCTCTCTCTCTCTCTCTCTCTCTCCTTGGCAGTTGTATTACACAACTTCCCCCTATGTCAGGAGTTTTTTTTTTTTTTTTCAGTTCAGTACCATGATGTGTTTTATGGGTGACCAATCCTGTTATACATGCTTTCTTCCATTTTCCTTCTACTTGTTGGAAGCATAATCTCGGCATGTCATCAACTGCTTGGTATGGTACCCAATGGGCTTGTAAAGGGCTGGGACCCTCGTTTAGTTGATCGAGGCTTACGACCCTTTATTTTCATAAGGACCTGGATATAAGGCCGCCAGTGGTTCGAAATATGAATTTGGTTGCCCGGATTTAAGTCTCTACAGCTCTTTATTGGGGCTAACATACTCGTTACACTTTGCACACGAGGTGGGACCTCAGCTTTGATCCCGACATAGGAAGGGGCAGAACTTAGAAGCTGGCCACCCAGTTCCACTAGTTCCATTACTTTTGGTTTTCTACAAATCAAACGGAGCTTAACTGGTTTCTCTAACACTCCTAGTTTCAGGAAAATAATATATATATATATCTTCCATGAACAAAGCTCTCGCACAAATCCCGCTTTGATCTTGCTTGGAAATATCAGACGATGGCAGACAGACCGCAACATAGACACGTGGTGCGACTTCAACCTACTTCGATTCAAAATTGTTACAAGTGAAAAACGATATTACTTATAATGATACAAATCATAAAAATTTGAAACATGGATAAGGTGATCGTCGAACTCATCCACCCCAAGATCTCTTTTTAGTACTAATTAAACAGAGCCACATAGAGGGGTGGGATAGATGTCACCCGCGCTTTCGAATACATCATTTTTTTGGTAGAATAATGTGGTTCGACCAGGTATTTACGAGTATGAAACAAAATGAATACTTTGTACAAATATGGTACAAAAATTTAACTTAGAGAATGGTCGGTTCGGATCAAGAAAAATTAATATCTTAATTTCTTCTATTTGAATTCCATAAAAAAGATCAAGCCTTTATTTATTTTTCAAAAAATAAAAATAAAAATAAAAAGCCCATGACAATATCTCTTAAGCCACCCTCGCGTCCGACTCCGCCACTGGACATAGGTGCAGTGGAGTCAAGGCCAGCTTTGAACATACGCCAAGAGGATGCGGCTGTATCGGACCCCTAATTGTTTCATATTTTTTGGGAACCCAAAGCTTTTACTCCCTCCGTCCCCATTTATTTGTCCCTTGCAGTGGTGTGGGAGTAATAAGAGGCATCTTGTTGACGCTGGCTGTTCCTCCCTCCTTTTCCACCTTAGCCTCTCTGTTTGTTCATAGAGATTGTTTTCAGTTTTTTCCTTTTTCTTTTTTGAGCTTGTCATTACAGTGAACATACTGTAGGAATAAGAATGAGGAGGAAGGAGATGAGAGCCGTCAAAAAGAGTAGGTTTTAATCAAACAGTGGTATGGGAGTAATAAGAGGCATCTTCAAAATGCTGGTTATGCTATTTCTCCTGTTTAGCCCCTCTGTCGTTGATAAAACAATTCATAATGTTAAAATTCAGTGAACATGCATGCTCAAAGATAAAGAAATGAGATTTCCAGATCAAGAGAGAAAAAAAAGAAAAGAAAAGGGAATGAGATATTGAGGCACTATGTTTCCATTATCTAACCATTGCCCATGCCTTTTAAATAAAGCATATAAATAAGGCAAGTATTGTAGTTTTTTCCAACACTCGTTGGAGCTTAAGATTACAAACAAACAAATCAAGTTCGTAACATATGAACGCAAACGATATATGAAAGAAAAATTCAACTGTCTAATAACGATGATTGTCTTTCTGATCTAGGTTTTTTAAATAAATAAAAAAAAGACAAATGTGATCAATCCAATAGCCCTAAATGACTGGTTAAGCTCATTTTTCCCATGAACAATCTATGAACAATAGTTTAAAACTTTTAAATCACCAAAACGACCTACCATTCGGTCGGTTCCGTAGAGCTTCTTTGAGGATTATTAATGGGAAGTTGATTCTAGCTATTACTTCAATAAGAGTGAAAACAAAAGCAGAGACTCCAATTACTTGCTTGAGGGTAGGGCAATAAATGAACCGAGCCTTTCGTGAACCGTTCAAGACTTGATTCGGTAAAAGCTCGTTTGAGTTCGATTCGAGTACTAAACGAACCAAACCGAACCTGAGCTTCAATTTTAGGCTCGTTTAGTAAATGAGCCGAACCAGAACTTGAAAATATTCGGCTCGGTTTGCCTCGCGAACTTAGAGTATATATGTATATGTCATAGGAATTTCACATATAACCTTGAATATGTATAAACTTTTACATGCACATAATGAAATTGTTATTACTTGTACATGTATAGAATTTTAAGAGTATTATAAACTTAAAATTTCAGCACGTTTTTATAATTTTGTATACGTGTAATTAAACTTATTCATGTACGAAATGAAATTTTATTTGAAGTTCTAGACATGTATGAGTAGAAGAGCATAAACATCTAATATTTTGACTCATTAAGGCTCATGAATAAGTTCGAGTTCGACTTTGATATAGGCAAGTTCGGCTCGAGCTTGGCACGTCAAATTTTCATTGAGCACGAGCTCAGCTCGGGTTCGTTTAAAAACTTAATGAACAAACTTGAACATTCTAAAGCTCGTTTCGATTTAGCTTGTTTGCAGCCCTACCTGAGGGCTGTTTCTCTTGATAAAAAATAGAAAAGATACCCCAATTTCTTTTTCTCGTATTTTTTTGTAATTATTGCATTATATGGTGTATTTTTTAATCGTATATTGTAGTCATACTTTTTCCGGTACTTTTTACGTAAATTTAATTTTATCTATATGCACGAATAAATAACACATTACAAAATAAATTAAAGGTTCACATGCATAAAAACAAGTTCTATTCAAAATTTAATTAAAGCCTCACCATTCATTAATCCTTATCACTTTTTCTACTCAAACATAAATTTTGAGTAAACACAATAAAAATTCATCTACGGCATATCCATGTTGATTTTTACCTCCTTTTTTGGGAAAACCAAATCCAAATTCTTTTTTCGCAACACCTATTTTATTTACAATTGTGTCATCCCAGCTGCAAGGCAAAAAAAAAAAAAAACACCTCGTCGTCGTTGCTAAGGGGGAGGAGGAGAGAAGGAGACGAGTTGGAGAGCAATTTTGAGTATAAATTAGGGTTTACCATTGGAGAAGGCAAACCCAAATATAGCTTCTGACCCAATTTTTCTACACCAAAATTTGAGTTAAATAGATCAAGATGGTAATACTTTTACAGCGCTTAACACTACTGCTACTATAAAAGCGGCAGTATGGTAATATGGTATGTGTGTCATATATGCACTTCTTAAAATACTATTTTTCTCTCTTCTCCTTTTAAGTTATTACCCAAATAGCTCCCCCGAGCTTCAGGTCTTCACCACTGCCTATTGCTTTTGAAACATCGAGTCTAATAATCTATTTAGGGAAAATTATTCAGCGTCTTGGGGCTCCTATCCACCACAATTCAAAAAAACCGAACACACGAGGTCTCATCAAAACCAAAATTAATAATTAAATAATCCATGGCCCTCGATACTGAAAAGACAAATTGATTATGGAAAAGATTGAAATTGACAGTGAAAAACATTCAGAATACCATAAATAAGTCCAACATTAGAATAGAGATGCTACGTAAAAATTATATAAAAGTATTGGAGCTAACATAAATTTGTGATAGTGGAGACAAATAGCAAACTTGAGATATTTCCCAAGTTTACGAACAAAATATAACATGACAAAGTGATGGAACTCCTTTCGCCGTCATCGTCATTGTCAACTCTAGAAAACGTACGTAGCAGAACACAGATCGAGAGATTACGAAGGTCCCTGAAGAACATTTGCATCGACCTATGACCACTTAATAGTTTTTGTTTTTTGCTTAACAAGAAAATAAAAAGACATGCTATTGTTATTGTACATTCTACCACACTTGGGCGTGGAAAAACTAATGCTATTGTCATTTATAAATTCTACCACACATATTGCATGGAAACGATTCTTTTGCCACGACAGTAGAATCAATGTTTTTTATTTTTACAACCTAAATAAAAAAAAGTAAATTGTATTTCAGATGTTAAAAAAGTATAGCTTTTTTATGGTTTTCAAGAAGCTCATCAATTTGGCATTTTGGTGTTCCTTTTGTTAGAGGTGTAAACTAGGCGCTAGGAATGAAGTTAGAGGTGTAATCTAAGCCATGCTAGCAACGGCGTAACACATGCATGACAAGTTTAGACGTAGGCACGACATAATATGGGCCACCAATCATGTTAAAATATGGGATTTAAAGTTGGCCAGGCTGGGTCATTATTTTGGGGTACGGGATAGGAACACAACACGAACACACTATATCATGATCACGTTGTGAGTACAAGATATGAAAGAGCATAACACATGCACAATATGGGCACGTTATAGGAATGGAAGTACCATTTCTATGTACGTGAGATGGATCCATTTAATTAGTGACAAGAAAGTCTCAAACTAAAATAAATATGAAATTTAAAAATAATGGGTTATGAGTTGTAATTATTTGGTAATTCTTTGTCTCAACATTTAAAAAGTAGATTGATAATTTTACTCAAACTTTTGAAAATTTAAATTTAGAAGACTCGATTAGGCAAGACACAACACAAGGTGGCATGCTCACAGGCCAAACCAAATCTAAAATATTTTCACATGGCACGGTATGACATGACACGCTTAGTAGCGTAAGTCAGGCTAGGGACGATACGCTCAACAAAGGAGGTGTTGTTTGGCAGGGAGCCCACAAAACACATTCCTACAAATTGCATTTTCGATTTTTAAGTTTAGAACAAAAGGCAAAAGTATAGGGAGAGCCGTAGATGAATTTTTTGACTTTTTATTTTCCATTTTCCTTCAATTTTGCTTAATATAAAGATTTACAAAATTTATTCTGTACATATTTCTCAAATATTATTACTGTTTCAAAATACTTCATACACATATCTACCAAGCACTTTACAAATTCAATAACATATTATTACCATAATTCAAAAAAAGCAAAATTACAAAATGATGCAAAAAGTAGGTTAAATTCCATGGAGACCCCCTCATCTATTCCAATTTTCCATGGACACCCCCTAACTTTTAAAAACATACATACACACCCCATCATCTATTCGAAATTGAAAAACCCCTTACTCCGTTAACGGTGTAAGGGAAATGACTATTTCACCCTCGTTTTGAAAACGACGTACAGAAAAAAACCCTTCTCCTCCTCTCTCCC
>JAXBDA010006866.1:0-19344 GCA_036023075.1 Gaultheria prostrata
GGACCTAAAAATAATAAGTCTTTTAAAAGAAAATTTTCTAATTTTTTTCATAAATTAAAAGTACTCGTTGATATCTAGTAACTTGTTAAAAAAAATTGAATTTTTCTTGAAATTTTTTGTGTTATTTCCAAGTTTTTGTTTTGCGAACCGGACAAAAATTTTGGGACGGAGGGAGTAATGATAAAGTGGGTGCTACAGAGTTCATCCAAAAAAAAAAAATAGGTGCTACAGTGGTCCATGATAAGAGGCGTGAGGGCGCACTCATGCTATAGAGATTAGAGAGAGAGAGAGATGAACGAGAACGAGCGAAGTGGGCAAGACGCTAACCATCACGTGATTTGGGTGTCAGGCGGGAATAATTCAACTTCTCGCGAGTAATTCACCAAGCTGTCCAAGTCCAACAGTCCAAGCAAGGTGAAAAGTCTTTTTTATGCTTTTGTTTTTTACTTAGGGTTGCTTTGGGTAAATAAATTAATCAAGTGTTTTATTTTTCTTGATATCGTTGTTAATGAGGCTATTAAACAATGATTTCAAAATATGAAAATTAGTCAAGGAAAATAATAAAATATCTTATATACTTTTGTTGTTTTTTGAGGTGCATTGTTGATAGTAATAGATAAGGGGAAGTTATGTAGTATCAGATACCGTTGTTAATGAGGCCATTAAACAACGATTTCAAAATATGAAAATTCATCGAGGGCAATTATAAGATATCTTATATACTTTTGTTGTTTTTGAGGTGCATCGTTGATAATAATAGATACTCCTTCGATCTGAAATTGGTCGCCTTTTCTTGAAAATTATGCATTTTACACAACAAAAATAATGTATTACTATCATTTTTTTTTTCCAAAAATTTTTACTTGAAGATCTCGTTGAGTAGAAAATAACTGGTGTTAATTTTTTTAAATCTCATAAATGCAATATTTTTACGCGCAAAATGCATGTTTCCCAATAAAAGAGCGAGCAAATTTGGAACGTATGGAGTGAATTTTTTGTTAGTATAGTGTCGGTGTTTATGAACACCCTTGTAAGAATTTCTAGAAGAATAAGAATCACCATTGCCTCATAGCTTCACATAAAAGTTGTACTAGCAAAGATGGTAGTCCCTTTTATATATATACTAGGCTCAAGGCCTCGTGCCTAGCACGAGTTTTACGCCCGTATATTTTAATTCAGATTTTGCTTTGAGGAAGGTTAAAAAGAACTCATACTGAAATATGCTTGGATGTGCAACTAGCTAAGTTATAGAAGTCTGGGATAAACTATAGACATCTGTCACATACATGACGAATTCCAAAAGCAAAGACTTTAACACCAACTGTTAAAAAGGGGATCAAAAATGGCAAAACAACAAACTCTATGGACTCAAATGCGTAAAGCAACAAACTCTAGGGACTCAAATGCGTAATTAACCAAACACCCAATTTCAAAACTCCCTCTTTTATAAGTCTCCCGGGGGGAGGTCTGGGATAAACTATAGACATCTGTCACATACATGGCGCGAATTCCAAAAGCAAAGACTTTAACATCAGCTGTTAAAAAGGGGATCAGAAATGGCAAAACAACAAACTCTAGGGACTCAAATGCATAAAGCAACAAACTCTAGAGACTCAAATGCGTAATTAACCAAACACCCAATTTCAAAACTCCCTCTTTTATAAGTCTCCCAAGGGGAGGATATGTGTGTGTGCATTTTTTTTTGTAGGATTTGTGGGATAGTGGCGTGGTGGTTAAGATAAATTGTTTTTACTATTTCGACCATAACAGTTATTTTGATAGCACATTAAAAGTAGTTGTTTATAGTTTTTGAATGAGCAATTACGGAAATTACTTTTGTGACGGAGCTTCGAAAAAGGGAGACACCAAACCGGTGTTCTCCCTTAATATATTACTATTATACTAGACAGAGTCCTAGATTAGAATAGGTTAGCCAAAATAAAATAAAAAAACGGCGTAATGGCTCATTATTTTTAAGCTGAATCCATTTTGGAATTTAGTGTTTGTATAAAAATTACTACAGAAGCTAATAATGCCTGATTGCCTGGTCTAACTAAAAAAATAGTATAAGTTTTTTCTGCATGTTATCCTTTTTTGAAGGAAAAGAAATTGTTTGGCGTTTTATCATAAAAAAATAGTATAGTCAATTTTTTTCTGATGCTATTTTTTGACAACCAAAAAACTGGGGAAATGTCAGCTAAAGGACTCGTTTGGTTATCGTTGTTTACTGTAGTGTAACTATTGGAGCATCTTATTTTGTTTACGATTCTAATCATAAGAGTGGTGGAGGCATCCACCTTCCCCAGCTTTGACCCAGGTTCGACTCCTGAAAGAGTTAAAGAACCGTTCCTGGGCTCTGCTGGGGGGTATGATGCACTCCACTGGTGCCCTGGTGGTGGGTCCCTTCCTATGGGTTGGGTTAAATCTGGCCGTCAACCGGTGACCCCGGGCTAGGGCCTCAGGGTGCAGTGAAGTCCCCACAAGAACACCATTTATTTTTGCAGTTCAAAAAAAAAAATCATAAGATAGATTTAAATAAGACAACAAACAGTGATAACGAAAGAAGTCATCTATAGGACTACCTCGGCCTGTCCCGGTTCCGAGGAGAGCTAAGTGCGTTTGAACTAAACTAATTTTTGATAAAGACAGTCGGTATTATTTAATTTTTTCGTTGTTTTTTTTTTAGCTTTTTCTTCATAATTTTTCCATCGTTTTGTTTGTTTGGACGAGTAGAATCATAAAAGTAAAAAAATAAAGACAAATTTGTTTGAAACTGTCCATTTAAACGATGCAAACTTTTTTCATTTTTTTCCCTATTGTTGAAGTTTTTCTGTTTTACGTGAACTTTTCGCAACTTTTGGCCTATTTTTTTTAATGCTTTTCCGATTCGTCTCGTTTAAAAAAACGTGACTCGAATCTAGTAAAATAAAAAATAAAAATAAAAAAACCAAAACACAGTCAAATTAAAAGGCCGGAAAATTTAGGCAAATGGGGGCCCTTCGAGAACAATGAAAGCATAATTTGCACGGTAGTTTAGATGAAGCATTTGGACTAGGAATGGCAATGCGGTGGGGCGAGGCGGGGCGGGTTTCTTCATACCCCGACCTTGACCCTATAATCTAGCTCCCCCCTCTCCCGACCGGGTAATGGACGGGTACCGCCCGTATCGGGTAACAGGTTTACCCTCTCCGCCCCACCCCACTCCTTTTTTTTTTGTACAGTTATCAAACATGTTTTAAACTATAAAATTAGTGGGCATAAATAATAAAAATGCACAAAATAAATATTAGAACTTTACCAACATTTACTATCTATCACGAAAATGAAAAAATAATTGATATAGAATTTGGTATTTTAGCTGTAAGAGTAAAAATATAAGAATAAAAATTGAATAAAAAAATTTCATGGCGGTTCGGTGCGGGTGTCGGAGAGGTGTTGTCTACCGTAACCCGGTTGGGTTTTTACAATCCTCTCCCGACCCGATCCTATATCCGAAATATTTAACAAATACTTGCTCAAGTCGGAACGGGGCGAGGTGGGTTTACTCTCTCTTTTTGGAAGCTCCGCCACAAAAGTGATTTTCATAATTGCTCATCCAAAAAATTTGACTTGAATCTAGAAAAAATATTAAGAGAGAACAACCAAAAACACCATGTCAAAAAGATCAGAAAATTTAGGTAAAGGGGTGCCCTTCGAGAACAGTGAAAGCAAAATTTGTACGGTAGTTGAGATGAGCATTTGGACTACAAATGGCAATGCGGCGGGGCGAGGCAGGTTTTGCCATACTCCGACCCTGACCAGGTAATTTAGCTCCACCCCTCTCCCGATCGGGTAATGGACGGGTACCGCCCACATCGGGTAACGGGGTTTACCTGCCCCGCCCCATCCCTCTCCTTTTTTGTGTGTACATATTAAACATGTTTTACACTATAAAATTAGTGAGCATAAATAATAAAAATTCAGAAAATAACTATTACAACTTAACCAATATTTACTAGCTATAACAAAAATGAAAAATAATTGATATGTAATTTGGTATTTTAGTTGTAAGAGTAAAAATATTAGAATAAAAATAAATTTTGTATGCATTAGAAAGTTTTGAGGCGGTTCGGTGTGGTTATTGGGAAGGACTGTTGTCTACCCTAACTCAGTCGGGTTTTTACAATTCTCTTCAGATCCGACCCTATACTCAAAATATTTAACAAATACCCGCCCAAATCGGATCGGAATGAGACGGGTTCAGAGCAGGGCAGGTTGAATTGACATCCATTTGAACGTAAACCGTGGTCACGTTGCACGTCTTTAGCTTCATGGAGAAAGACAACAATTGTCACTAACACCGACAGTTTATTGAAGCGCCTAAAAGATACTCTCTAGAATGCTTTTGATTGCTCATTCCAAACAATTTTGTGGGATTGTGAATATATGGTATTTTTAATCAAATTCCAAATGTTGGCAAAACTTCTATCATGGTGGTCAATAGTGTGAAAATATACAACATCGTTTCATCGATAGCTTTTTGGCTTTTAGGACTTTTTAATTAATGTATATGAGTAGAATGATATATATTTAAAAACGTAAAAAATCAAAAGGTCTAAAATAACCTAAAAATATCTTTAGTGGAACACCGCCTATGTCTCTCTAATTGGAGTAGTACGAATATCAAGGACTTGGAGGAAATTGATTAAAAACTAAATTCTACTTTGTATCCTTTTTTTCTTCACAAATTCGACAGAGAGTCCAAGTGAACAAGCTAGAATTAACTCATCAATGAATTCTCAAAGTAAAGATCTGAAAATCCACCACAAGTTGCCCCACCAAAGACATTATATAGGGTCGAGTGGCTTGTATTTTTTCTGATTTTGTATTAGTTAGATGATGAGTTTGCCTTTTTCCAAAATATTTGTAATGAACTCTGCTATATAAATAGCGCTTAATCTAGAAAAAAAAATCAACTTTGGTTTATATTTTTATACTTTTCCAATTCATTTTTCGAGACGAGCGATTAATCTAGAAAATTTTGTCTGAATTTTTTAAAAATAAGAATAAACATAAATAAATAAATAAAACTCGATCAGAAAGATCGAAAAAAATAGGCAAAGGGGATCATCCCTTCGAGAACAATGGCCAATAAATAAAAAATTAAAAAAGCCCGTTTGAGAACAACGAAAGCAAATTTTGTATGGTAGTTTCTTTTTCTTTTCTTTTTTTTAGAAGAAGATCGTTGTGCTGTCATAAATAAAATATCAAAGAGGATCGAACTATAGATTTACAGGACAATAAGACACAGGGAGACAAAATACCCGAAACGAGCACTAATAACTCCATAATGGAAAAACCTATGGGTACCGACCCATAGGCACAGAAAACGCACAGATCGGGCTGGGGGACCCACTTTTGGGTCTCACACGAATGATCCGAACCGTTCATTATTCTTAGAACATTTTTCCGAGCGGGCCCACTAAAAATCAGCTCAATCAGACGGTTAGAAGTGGTTGAACCAAAGTCCCACCGTTTCAATCAAATTACTCGTGTGGGACCCAAACGTGGGTCCCCGAGCCCGATCTCTGCATTTTCTGTGCTTTTTGGGTCTGTACGTGTAGCATCCTCCCTCCATAATACAACCTAAGATAAGTACACTCGGCAATGACAGATGCGAGTGCCTACCAGCCGGTGAATTTCGGCAATCCGTAAAGAGCACGAGCGATGTAAACACATGTAGGGAGAAGGACACCATACAATTGCCTCTTTTAGCACCGACACTTTTTTTGAAGCCCCTAGAAGCTAGAATCCTTTTGATGGCTCATTCAAACAAATTTGTGGTGCATGTTTATGAAGTGAATGTCAGAATATATGGCACTTTTAATGTAATTGCAATATTGAATAAAACTTCGATCATGGCGTGCAAGCATGTCTCTTCAATTGGAGTAGTTGAAATATGAATGTCAATGGTTTACAGGAAACTGATTAAAAACTAAATTTTACTATCTACTTTTCTTCACAAAATTGACCAAGTGAATGAGCTAGTTTTTTTGAACAGCAGGCAGGTGAATAAGCTGGTTTGAACGCATCAAGGAATTCCTAAAGCTACAGGTTTGACAATTCGAAACGAGTTATCCCGCCAAAGACATTACATAGGTTTAGAACGTTGCTGGCAAAAATATCACAACAAAGCAACATCTTATCTGTAGCTTGTGAAAATTGTCAAATGACTCGGATTGTAGCTCCGGGAATTCACTGGTGCTAGAAAGCTATGGATTTTGGGTATAATGTGCGTCACGCGTAATCGACGAATTCGGATGAAAGACATCGATCGCCAACAACGCTGATCTGTAGCTCGTGGTGGAATTTAAGTGAATCTCTATTGATGCGTTCATACTTCAGTAGAGTTTATCTGATCATTCGGCTAAATTGTGTCCTCTTTTGTCTTCAATTGACATGTATGGAGAAGGACACCATACAATAGCCTCTTTTAACACCGACACTTTTTTGAAGCGCCTAGAAGCTGGAATCCGTTTGATGGCTCATTCAAGAAATTGGCACTTTTAATGTAATTGCAATATATTGAATAAAACTTCGATCATGTGTGGTCAATGGCGTGTAAACATGTCTCTTCAATTGGAGTAGTTGCAATATGAATATCAAGGATTTAGAGAAAACTAATTAAAAACTAAATTTTGCGATCTACTCCTTTTCACAAATTTTCCCGTCCAAGTGAATGAGCTAGTTTGAACGCATCAATGAATTTCTAAGGCTACAGATTTGACAATTCAAAACGAGTTGTCCGGCCAAAGACATCACATAGGTGTTATTGGCAAGAATATCACAGCAAAGCAACATCTGATCTATAGATTATGAAAATTGTCAAATGACTCGGATCGTGACTAAGGGAATTCACTGGTGCTAGAAAGATATGAATTCTGGGTAGAATGTGCGTCAGGCGTAAGTGTTGAATTAGGGTGAAAGACATCGATCGCCAACAACGCTGATTTGTATCTCGTGGTGGAATTTAAGTGAATCTGTTGATGCGTTCATAAGCATTGGAGTTTATATGATCGTTTGGGTAAATTGTGTTCTCTTTTGTCTTCGATTAGCAGTTTATCTCCATTGAGAATGCTAAAAATAAAGGAATTTTCACTAATTTTATTCCCTATTTCAGCTGGTTCACTAATATTTCCAAAGCCAAGAGCCACAACCGCAATATTGTCGCATCTATCTTGTTGTGAAGTCAATTTTGGGTATCCATCTCACTTTTTAATGGATTGAACTTGTGAATAGACTAAAATTTCATCCCAATGGAGTGTCGGCAGATTCTCTCATTTTCTTATGTGATAATAAGAGGTCAAAAACTGTTAGTATAATATTCCAGCAAAAACTTTATAAAATTAAATAAATACTCAGTTAATAATAAATTAAACCAAGAGCTAATCATATCAACCAATCTGACAAGGATAACAAAAAAGGGGAATAGGTATTATTTGTCTGGACTCTAACATTATACACATTTTTAATTACTAGGAAAGTTGGTTCGGTCGTTAACTCAGGTCAATAAGGGTGAATTTCCCAAAAGATTTTATGGGAAATTATTTTGGTTGAGTTCTCCACTTGATAAAATTATCAAGTGAGGAAAAAGTTGGATAAAATTCATGATTTTTGCACTCGATAATTGATAAAATCTTGGATTTTTTCAAACTTCTTCCTCACTTGATAATTGATAAAATCTTGATTTTATCAAGTGGAGAACTCAGCCAAAATCAACTGGTTGATTTTATGTGATTTCCCATTTTAGCACGTAGATTTTATGGGATCCCATAAAATTTAGGTGCTAAAATGGGATTTCCTATAATTTTTTTTGAGAAACTAGGCCTAAGATTAGTCGAGATGCGCGAAGGTTGACACTTACTTATACTATTAATTTTTTGAGGATGCATATTGGATATTACTATCCTTTTAATAGATCATTTGTTCTATGAAAATTTGGCATAAAAAATTATATTGATGTGACGGAACTAAGAATTTTTTATAGTGAAGAATGTGGACACAAAATCCATCAATTAATCTTTCCAAATTTAGGCTGAGTTTCTGGTTTTGATTAAACAGTATTTTCCGTATTTTGTGCTTTTTACACTTTTAAAATAAATCATTTCTCTTAACGAAATTGTTAGTATTTCTAGTGAAAATGAATTGTCTTTTGTCATTACAGCAAAATCAAAAAATTTAATGGAAACTCACCATTAGTTCTTTTTTTTTTTGGGACGGGAAACTCACCATTAGTTGAGCGAGTCCTTTATGCAGTGGAAATTAGGGGTGCACACGGTTCGGATTGGACCGGTTCTCTAGAAATCCAATAACCAGACCATTTCGACGGTTTTAGAAAATTAAGAACCAAAACCTAACCAATATACGTGTAGAACCTATCCAAATCCAAACCGTAAGACTAGCTAGACCGATTTTGGTTCGGTTTCGGTTCTACCAGATTAGTGTTGGAATAATTTTTCACAATGCATGAACTAAAAAGATTATTCAGAATTTGGAGCACCAAACAACTCATAAAATAATTATACATAGGATTTTATAAGATTCGAAACCAAATGCGGTCCAAATGATACACAAAGTAGTTGACAATCTACCATCAATAAAACTCCTCCTAAAAATTTGATGAGAACAACTAACAAAGTAGCTTAAACAAAGAATAGATTAGTCTAAAAATGAGAAAATAAATCCAGCAACATGTCTTACTAGGGAATTAAAATTGAAAATTGGGTATTAGTTGGGTCAATAGTTGTAGTAATATATTAAAGACTTCCTAACAAAATACTCTGTATATTTCTACTCAAATAGACATAAAAGAATACCTTACTAGGAAGAAAAATATTAACTTACCAAATCTAGATACATAATTATGTACATGTATAAATATATTAATATTATACGGTCCGATTCAGTTCTAACCATGGTTCTTAAATTGAAAATCAATAGCCGAACCATAATTATCGGTTCATATTTTTTCAAAACCATAACCAGACCAATGAACCGCATAACCTAACCAAATATAACGATTTGGTTAGGATCGAATCGATTTAGCAATTATATTGATTTTCTTATGCACCCCTAACAGAAAATTACCCTATTTTTTCAGTCTGTATATTGATTTACACAAAGACTGATAGAAGACCTTATTAACTTTTGTGCCCCAAATATTTTAGTCCAAAACACAATAAACAAATCAAATCCAACTTCCAATCATGTGTAAAAGTGCATTAGGAATCCAAGAAAAATAAACTAGTAACAAATAGTATGTCAACACCATGTACGTGTGGCAGAAATGCATTCCAAGTACTTTATGGTTTTTTATTTTTCCTGTAAGGAGAGATATTATTGACAGCTAAAAGCAATAATGAAATGTGGACCATCCAATGCTTCATCTACAGGTAGTCTGTCCATTTGCTTTGCTTTTAATGCATTGCTGTCAGCATCTGAGGACTGTCACATTTACTAAAATAATTTGTTGCACAATTCTTTGACGAAAAAATTATGAGGTTTTAATTTTATATCTATAGGTATGCATGCCTCTGTGGCAATTTATGGAAAATAGGGGGTGGGCAAACAAAAAATAAATGCAGGGCAGTATTTGTCTTGAGATACTGATCCAATTTTAGAATTTTAGTGGCACATTGGCCTATGTTTTGCAAGTTTGAGAAAAGATGAAGGGTCATCAGTTTGATTCTTATTTTAGTAGATCAATGCATCAGAATGTGGGCATAGTTTTAATGTGGTGCGAGTTTGGGTTAGGAGAATAGATGATTGTTTAAATGTATATGTGAAAATATGACCAACTCTTATGACTCGTAACTCTTACATATAACTGTTTAAATGTATATGTGGAAGTATGACCAATTCTTATAACTCGTAACTCTTACAGATGTCTGTTTAAATGTATATGTGGAAGTATGACCAACTCTTATAACTCGTAACTCTTACGCCATACTAATTCTCTGGATTTCATGTTCCATAACTTTCGTAGTCACGTGATCATTTTCGCCATTTGTGTATTTTCAGATTCTCTTGAAGAAATTTCAAGTCTAATGACAACAATAGATGAACCAATTTTTAATTTTACTTGTGAATTGTCATTGAGATAGGAACGGGCAAGTCCATATTAATTAACTGCAAGAAGGGCGGACACAGGTTGTGGCAAGTGAGGCCTGGGACCCTGAACTGCACTAAATGCGTTGTACTGTACAATACATGCAGTGTTTTAGTTGTTCTAAATGGTTTTTTCCAAATGCGGATCATCGAAAATACTTTTGGACGGTTCAAATTTGCACTGCACGGTATAGCGGATTTAGTGCACTGCACCATCCCCGCTTGCCACAAATGAGATCACTTGACCCCACAGAATTGGGATAAAATAACTAGAATTGACAAAATTTGTGCTGCTATTTTACAGTCTTGACACCACAAATATTGGACAATTGATCCTCTATCATAATCCTGAAATTTTACCAATGTGATTATAAACTACATGGGACTGTGTTCCACTACCAAGGGTTTCACAGTTTTTTATGTGATATATTGTGAGAGAATGGTATGTCTTTATTTTTGAAATAATTTGATTTTATAATTAGTGGAATGGGGCCTTAAGGTAATTTATCCCACTGTAAATAAATTATGGTTCCCCTTTGATTAACTGGTAAAATGTGTTTGTTTCAATTCTTGACTTTGCTTTGATTTATTACGAGCTCATAAAACGAAATAAATCAGTTTTGAGTTTAAGTCAGAAATTGAAATGCGAAATTGGTGAAAACAAATTTCCGAGTTTTTGACATATCAATAGTACTTAAGAACAATAAAAAATGAAAACATGTTCTAACCACTGTCCTACCATCATGCATTAACAAAAGCAACTAATTTAGGTGGGAGAATAAATGAAGTTTCTCAGCAGTGCTTATTTGGCGTGCCCTGAAATGTGTATAAACTGAGGAAAGGAGTAAACAAATTGACTCTCAGTTGTAGGGGACCATGTTAGAGGAAGACTTATTCCTCATTCTAAGCTGACAGTTAATAGTAATTGATTAATAATTGCTAATTAATCACCAGCTACATGAATTATACTATCATATTATAAGGCAACAAAAAGTCATTTGCAAGAAATGCAAGGTTGGCACCACCGGGGATGGTGGCCCAGTGGTGGAGGCATCCATCTTCCCCAGCTTTGACCCAGGTTCGACTCCTAAAAGAGTTAAAGAACCGTTCCTGGGCTCTGCTGGGGGGTGTGATGCACTCCACTGGTGCCCTGGTGGTGGGTCCCTTCCTATGGGTTGGGTTAAATCTGGCTGTCAACCGGTGACCCGGGGCCAGGGCCTCAGGGTGCAGTGAAGTCCCCATAAGAGCACCCTTTTTTTGCAGTTCAAAAAGAAATGCAAGGTTGGCTAATAAATTAATTTTTTTTTAAATTTTGATAATAAATTACTAGTACTTCTTTGTCTCTAAATAATCAATCAAAACCAATCTCGATTGTTAAGGCCACATGGTGTGGATGGCTTTGCAATGGCAAGGGGGACGGATGAAAGAATTTCAAGATTGGATTAGGCCAACATCGAAAAAAAGTTTGCAAGGTCTGAAATGCAATAAAAATTATGGTCAATAAGAATTTTAAAAGCGTTGTTGGGTCCAACCCGTGTGGGCTGGAGGGCCTTAAAACCCAAAGGTTTGCTAGGGTTTCTTATCGAATAACCCTAGGCCTATATATACTCTTGTTGTCCTTTTTATTGTTAGTGTGGTAGCACAGTGTGAGCGGGACAGGCTGAAAGTGTAAGAGGGAGGGGCCGGTTGTGGCCTCCCCGGAGACAGGTTTTTTCATGTATTTGTGTATAGTGTGTGAATATATACAATGGAGAGTTTTTCCTCAATATTCTTGTGTGCGTTTGTGTGACCCGGAAAATACAACAAGTGCAACCCAATTTTTTTTCCCGTAAATGGGGTATTTTTATCAATCTATTCAATTATAGAAAAAGATATATCATATATAACTACGGATGTATACAATCTTGTTCTGATATATAATATGGAGTATCAATTTTGAAAGGCAAAACCTAAAGCTCGTGTTAGATTTTTTTATGAATGCATTCCACCTAACGATAATGATTGTTAAAAAAATTCTTTTAAATTTTTTTTGATAGACGGGGTTAAATAGGTAAGAAAAACATTTCCAATAGTTATAAACTTGGATCGTCGGACTCATCTACCTCTCGATCTGTCCTTGAATTGCCATCGTAGATTGACTCCTACTGTTTTATTTTTCCCTTACAGTGGTTATTTATGCGGATCAATAATTTTCTTGCTCAATTTTCATAACTTTTATGTGCATATATATGTATATAATAATTAACCTTTTGGACGCATTCCTTTGCATAAAAGTTAAAGGCAAAAAGCAAAAGGGAAAGAAAAATCAATAAATTGAGAAGGCAAAATAAGGATGTGGCTTTTTTTTTTTTAAACCGAGAAAACATATAATACAGTATTAGATTAAAAAGGACACTACCAGTCCGAAATACAAGAAAAACAAAGAAAACTACAAAAGTTGCAAAATTGTACAACAACGACAATGGAATCACCAATTCACTCGGATGTGACTGGAGGAAGATGACAGAAATATATCAGCGTTCGGAATTCCATATTTTTTTTTGTCCCATCACAGACATAACTGTTAAGCGTCACCGCCACTGCTGGAGAACCCACAAATACTTGAACTCTTTCAGGACTCCTTTGTAGACCCTACCTTGTTTGTTTTAATAAAGAAATGCATCATACCATCATAGTAGTATTAATAAAGGGACCCCACCTCACAAGAGAGAGTGCATTCCCATGATTCGTTTATTTATTTTTCTGACTGCTAGGGAATTAGGGGTGTCTTGACCAACTAACGCATTCCTCGATTAATTTTTTTTTCTGGTCCGGTCAAAGATATACCATTTATTTTGAGAGTACAAGATTCACATAAATTACTTTATTGCAACTTGACCACAAAAATTGAACCTTAATCAATTACGTAGAGAACAAACCCACTAAATTAAAGAAAAAAAAAATTCAATGCAACAGTTATTTGTAACGTTTTATCACATTATGTGGGCCTCATAGCATTACAATTTACAAATAACTGTTGCAAGCAAAATTTTCTCAATTGAATGGGCTCGTGATTCGATATTTCTACCAGATCGGAGAAAAATAAAGGTCGAAATTAGGTGTAATGCTAGTGGCTGGCGATGTTGCATTTGGAAGTCATTCTATTTAAGGAAATGTATTTATTAGATCCTAATCAGTACAAATTATTACCAGGAGGCAAATTGAAAGATTTGTCTTTCATGATGCACCCAGTAAATTAAACTACCACTTCTGTGTTGTGCCTAAAAGGATTCAGTTAATCAATGGTTCCCTCAATTGGTCAAAACAATTAAAATAATATAGGGTTTCCTGCTTCCTAATATCTCAGGTTCGAAACTTCTCAGATACTATTTATTTATTCTAATCTATACGGAGTTTTACTTCTACTTTAATTGCGCTCCTTGCAAGTAGGCGCTAAGATTGGGCCCCCATAATTAATAGTTGAAGTGTGTGTAAACTGGTCCAGACACCCGAGGTATGAGAAAAAAACAAATAGTAATTGCTGATCTAAAATAAACAATTGCTAGTCATCTACCACAAATATTAGCCTAATAAACAATTCCTAGCCTAATCATGAGCTTACTAATCGGTTTTACTACTATAACTTATAACTTATATTGGCCACATGCGAATTTCATTACATTCATCACCCTTATTGGAGAACTATTTGAGCTTGTAAATTACTGTATTCAATAGACCCCAAAGGGTTTATATTGACTAAATACTTTTTTGTGCTATCCTTAACGCTGATACTTTCTGATGCAGATTAGGTTACGTCCACATTCCTTGATCATTTGGATCGTATTCGGTCCAAACGTCACTTTTAAGTTGCGCGACCCATTTTAGCGAAATGGCCCAGAGTCCACGTTTTGAAGGGAAACGGGCTTCTGCACATTTCTCATTGTCGTTCTTGCGATGATCAACGATGGATTTTGGTCATTCGATGTCGTCTAGGCCTTCAAAAGGGCAATTTTGCTGTTTTAGGAAATAATAATTTTGCTAATAACTTTTAGTAGGACATTCCATTTTTGTTGCCGTCTGTTTTGGCAACCTTATATTTCTTTCTAGTTTTTTATTCTGCCTATTATTTCCGAATTTTCAGTTTTCGTAATTTTCGTAACTTCTTTGATTTCGGCTTAATTAGCAAGTCAAATCTTTTGTGAGTATTTGTTTCCTAGTTGGTCTAGGGTTCCTTTCACGCTATAAGTATTATTGTAAGCCTAATGGCAGAATGCGGTTGTTATTGAATGAAAGAAAAACTGAGTTTCACTCAAGAATTGGTTGTTCAAGGAGAGAGTATCTCCGACTCAATCGTTGTTTGTGATTGTCCTTATTTCACGTCAATCTAATTCATACAGTTCGCTGCATCACTTTCGCAAATGATGAAAATCCTTCCTAAATAAACCGTATGCAGGTTCTCTCCTCAAGCTCTCTATCAAACACTCTGTCCCAAGGCTAAAGGGGGTGCAATTGACGACATTACCACATCATTGCATGCAAAGGGAGTTCACTCGATTCACGGATTCGTCCAACTTGTAATTCACTTTTGACTCCGTATTTGATAGCATGATTGTAGTGATGTTAATTATAGTCACATCTCGTACATTGCCGCATCGGTCCCCTGCTAGATCAGACTGACAACCATCACACCATAGTACCAAAGATTTTGAAAAAGTTGTTGCGCTCTCTTTCCTATTGCTCCTTGCATCGTCACCGAGACTATAAAACTACAAAACTTGTGGGACGACATGAATTTTAAGCATCATGAGCCACCGCTAATACAATGAAACACGAGCGAGCCAAATATCTAGATGTTGTGCTACCTTAAGAGAAAGGGCATTATAGCGTGACAAAATGTAGTATTGCATGATTAGTTTCAGTGAGAACAATTATGACCTCGCCATGTAGTATTGCATGCAACGCCCTAGTGCCCTAGAATCATCTATACTAGTGTATAGAGTATGGTAGCACGGGTAATGCCGTGATGGTATAAGCTGAAATGATCACAAACAAAAAATTGACTTTTGCAATTACAAGCAATCCAAAGTCGTTGATTACACTCCGTTGAGGTAAGCTTTAGGTACTGGAGGAGAACTTTTAACATGTTTGGGGAAATGGCCCACTTTGGGGACACAAAATTTCACATAGTGCCTCAAATAAATGTATTTTATTGTTGTTGCTAATGGAAATCATTAATTGGCTGCTAATGCCGAGAATCATAGGTTTCAATGGGAATTTAGAAACATTTTTCACTTTTGCTTTCTCTCTTTGGATTCTTCAATTTTTATGGTTCCTTGCCCTCATTGTCTAATTAAAAAAAAAGGGTGACCCATGATTACAAAGTCCTTTGATGTTGCACACGTGTCAGGGTCCTCTGTGGTTCAAAAAAGGAAAGGTCATGGTAATTGACAGCATTTTTTTTAGCTCTTTTTGCATCCACTTTTAATGATCAAGATCATTTCTGGAAAGAATAATTATGTCAAATACTATGCTAATCGGATGTCGATAAATAGTTAAGCACACTGAATTAAAATTTATTGATCTCAAAATATATGCTGGGATTATCTTTTAATCCAAGTTTGATCAAGATGATGTTCCACAATCCTCTACAACCCCCACCAATGCCACCACCACAGTCAGAGCTGGTCTTGAGCTAAAGCGAGCGTTGCGGGCGATTTAGGCTCCAAAAAGACTACGGATTTAAGGGACCCCATATTTTAGTACCCCTAGGTATCTTTTGTAATAAAAAAATATGTACATCATTTTAGGGTTATTTACTATTGATGCATACTAGTATTTATTTTTTGAAGTGTAATTTACCTACTTACATTTTAATGATTAAGATTTTGAAAAAAGCCTCATTTTGGTTTTCTCTTTAAGCCTCCAAAAAATCAAGGTCGGCTCTGACCACAACAACCATTTCATTGATGCTGCCGCCATCGCTATCACCACAAATATCGCCATCATTGCCACCACCTAGCTACCACGGTCACCATTGTTTTTGTCTCTGGCAACACTACTCCTTGTTACCCGTCACTGCCGCCGCCACCCCACCACCACCATGTGATAATTACAACTCCATGATCGCCGCGATTACTACCACCACGGCCACTCCGCCACCACTATTGTCGCCGCCATTCACACTATAATTACCACCACCATCGCCATCTCTCCAACACCATCACCGCCACCGTTCAACCACCATTTTCTTTCCATCTTCCCATCGTGGACATGGTAGGGGGTGGCTATAAAATGATCCTGCTGTACGGGGGATTAATCCTCGAGATTAAATAGTTCAAGCGTGTGTGTCTAGCTACCAAACACTGGATTAATTAGTTGAGACTAATTAGTCCAAGCAAATAGTCAATCTAACAAAATAAACCAGCTAACAAACGGGCCGTCAAGAGTGAACTTCTCCCTTCCAAATCATGTATTAATACAGAGGATAATTTTTTAATTAATTTCTTAACTCATCAGCACTAAAAAATTGTACGAGCTCATTTTAGCTTGTTCATAAAACTTCATCTGAATTCATTATCAGAGGTTTTGTTGGCCAAATAATCCTTCCAGATTACTATTTTTTTTTCTTTATTTAAATTATTTTCCCCTTTGTCAGTTTTTTGTCAATTTTTTTTTGATTATTGGATTAGTAGTTTATCTCAACAAATGGAACTAGAAGAATAAAAAAATACTATGTACCAAAGTACTCCAATACTTTTTATAAAAAAAATTTATTTTTCTGTTTTCAATATTTTTGCTTTAGTACTTTTTAACATCTTTAATCATAAATTTCGCCAAATAGATTTCTCTATTCGAAACAAACCAATAATTCATAAAAAAATTGATGCAAATCAATAAAGAAATTGTATTTTGGTCAAGAAAAAAAATCGAAAGATTTACATTTACTACACCCCTAATACCAAGCGGAGTGTAATAATTACAAATCCAGCACTAAAAATTACTCCCGTTGAAACCGCCACGTGTAAAAAGTTCAAAAACACGTAAGCAAAGTGGGACCAAGACAGACTTCAGTAAGAAGAAAATTGTGTTTTGTGTAGGCCCCGCCATTATAACTTTTTTCCACGACATACAAAGTGAGGGAGAGCTGGCAGTCGCATTGTTTCCGTCGGTTGAAAGCGAAGCAGTATAAAAATATCAAGCACATGTGGAACCCACCAAACTGACTCAGTGGTGTACTGGTGTGTGTCCAAATATTCGTTGTGTATTTATTTACTTCTGCGCCGGGGGTGTGCGCATTGCACCCCGCCGACACTTTTCCACATGGTTTTGATCCGGTGCGATTACTATGAAAAGGGAAACAATACTTCAAATGTACACCGGATTATATGAGACTTATAACGGGATTTTACACAAATGATCGGAGCTGTTGATTGGTTTAGAAATTAACCTCAGAGAGCGTTCACAGATAGATCTGACAAAAAGTTTCGCAGTCACAACGCTTGCCTTGCCCATCATGCGATTCGTTAAAGGGTCTTGATAACCTTTATCCGATAAGCTTGGATTTCGATACACATCTTACAAATAACAATATTATTTCCATTGATTTTTTTTCAAAATTTTGATGCATCTTTTACACTTTATCGTCCGCCTCAAGGGTGGAGCTTAGTATTTTCCTTTGTTAAAAAGTGTTTATCTTAAAAGTCTTTCATGTCATGTAGTAGTAATAGTAATATATAAAGGTCTATTTTGCACTGGTACTGTATTTTTTTTTGTGGTCTTACTTCAATAATTCTTGTAAATATCTGGATTGGTAAGAGCCTTGGTGAAAAATCAGCTCATTCAAATCAATAAATGCATTATTAATCACCTCATTAAGAACTACGAAGGAGACAAAAATTGAATAAATTGATCTAAGAATTACAGTACGTAGTAATATCCGAATGAACCGATGTTTTGAAAAAGCTCTTAAAATAATGAGTAAAGTTTATATTGAACGGGTCTGATCATTAGCGCGGATTGAAATAGGTAGTAAACATACAAATTAGTTTTACTGGCACACGTGTAAAGCAGAAGAGGGTAATATACAGTACTACTCTACAAGACAGCTAGCTAAGGTAGTTGATGGTGTGTCGGTATCATAATTAGCTGTCACCCAACAACGACTGAATGAGTTGTTTGTGAGCTAAAAAGCCTAAAGCCTAAAGTAGAGAGAGAGAGAGAGAGAGAGAGAGAGAGTTTATATATATGATTGACATGACGTAAACGTGTACTCACTACAAGAAGGAGCGTATATGCATTGCATGTATTTTTGTGGTGGTCTTTTACTTTAATGCCCCTGTTTGGTCGGTGGGAATTTTACGCGGGTTTATTTTTGTAAATGAAATACACGGCGGGAAAACGTACGTGTGGCGGCTTGAATCTTGGGGATAGTCATTAGCATTGAAGTAAATCACCATACCATTCACCTCTATCAAACATATATACGACATTTGATGACGCGAGAGTGCATGGTTATATAACACACACCTAAAGCGCCTACGTTCCGCTTGCAGGCACTACAACCACAACCTAACTTGCACGAGATTCAACAACCGAACTACGAGTAGTTCCGAGGGGACGGAATCCTCCTATAGCAGTATTTGAACAAGTGAGTCATCGGTCCGGAAAAAGAAAAGGACCGCCTTTGGAAAAAAAAAAAGGGGAACTCGCTTAACTAGCTAGGCCTTTGTCTCTGGAACAAAGGCGATTCTGTTCATGCTTCAGACGATCTGGCTAATTCTATACACTTCAGTCAACTATATTATTTTGCCAAACCTAGCCTTACCATGATACCATTTTCCGAGAGGTAGAAGAAATAGTCCATGTTTTCCAACTACTATATATATACACTCATTAGAATATGGGGGTACATGCCATGCAAATCAATTATTGGTTGGTAAAGAAAGTGTCACGCTCAGTAATGGGGGTAACTATGATCTGGGTTTTCATCTATAGTTTCTTGGATAACGACATTGATAACATTTAAAAAATTGATTAATTACCTTTGGAGTTTGAGGGTAGTTGCATATGGAGGAGGGGATGCTGCTTGGCAGCTGCTGTGCAGTGACCAAACGGCAGCGTTTGGTAGGCAAACCAAGTGGTTTGCCAAATGTGATCTCGTGGGACCCATTTTCGGGTCCCACACAAATTATCCGAACCGTTAAATAATTTTAAAATAAT
>JAXBDA010006867.1:0-19334 GCA_036023075.1 Gaultheria prostrata
TCTCCCCATGCGGGGAGATTTGCTTTAATGATATATGTATTTTTTTTTTTTAATTTAAGGGGGATAGTTTAATATAGTAAAGTTAAAATAGAGAGTCTGATTTTGTGAGTTTTTGATAAAGTGACTTTCTAATTTATAAAAGGTGTTTTTGAAGTTAAATTTGGTAAAAATTTTGGTGCTCCAGATAAGGATGCTCTTAGTACATAGAATATGCTGCCAACTTCTTGAAGAGTAACTATATATAGCTTCACCTCTCCTTCAAAGCACCAAACAACCCCTCTCTCTCGCTCGCTCTCTCGTGTTCTTGCTCTAGACTACTAAGAAAATAAGATGGGAAAAACTCCATGCTGTGACAAAAGAGGGCTGAAGAAGGGTCCATGGACTGCAGAGGAAGATAAAAAACTGATTGATTACATTCAGAAACATGGGCATGGAAGATGGCGAATTATGCCTAAAAATGCTGGTATGTTTTATTTATTTATGGTGTTACTTCCCATACTTGCTAGTATATGCTGATGAAAGAGTTAATTAACAAGAGGTAATATTGTTGTATATATGAAATTCAATGTATAGGACTTCGAAGATGCGGAAAGAGTTGCCGACTTCGCTGGACAAATTATCTTAGACCTGACATCAAGAGGGGGAGATTTTCAAAGGAAGAAGAAGAGATTATCATACAGATTCACAGCATTATGGGAAATAAGTAAGATTACTTAAACAACTGTACATAATATTAATGTGCTTGGACTGGTTTGAGAGTGTTATGGGCCCCAATCTTTGGGGACTGAGGCCTCTGCTGTCCTAATTGAGGGACTGCATGTCCTGCTAACTCTTTTCTGAACCGTCTATTCCCGAAATCGATGGTTTAGCAGATCCCCCATTCCAATCTTTGGAGACGCAGGAAATTGATTGAACTGTTTTCTTAGCTTTACAACCCTTCCCAATTTCGAAGTTTATAATTCTCTTTGATCATCTATCTCAGGTGGTCAGCTATCGCTCAGCGTTTACCTGGAAGAACCGACAACGAGATCAAGAACTATTGGAACACTCATGTCAGAAGAAGACTTTTGCGGATGGGGATCGATCCGGCGACTCACACTCCATGCCTCAATCTTCACGCACACTCGTCTCTCTACAACTCCTCTCAACCAAATGCCCCAAGTAACATGCTTGGGGATCATCCTCAAATGATCAATAATCCAAATCTCCTCACTTCACCAATTGCTCCTTCATCCTCCCAATGCACCAACATGAATTTTCTTCCACAAAATTTCCAAGAAAACCAATCTACTAATCCTCATGGCCAAAATCAATTGCATACCATTCAAGAAAACCAACCCCACACCACAATTCAGGACTTCCAAGCCAATATGGATCAATTTTCCATTAACACCACAAACTTTAGCTGCCCAAATTCCATGCCAAGTTTGTGCAATAATACTAATGAGGATCAGTTTATTGACATAGCATACGATTCTCTAAGTTTTCCAGAGTACTCTAATCAAAATTTGTGCCAGTTACTTCTCAATGAAAGCCAAATGTTTGAACCTGATGACACACACAACTTCGGTATTGGCTCGGTTATATCATCACCTTTGGCCAGCTCGATTCCCTTGAACTCGTCCACATCGTACATCAATGGCAGTGCTGACGATGATCAGAGGGACAACTACTGCAGCAATGGCGATATCGATGCATTTATGTAGGAAATCAAGATCACTGGTTTGTCTTTGATCGATCAAAAACGAATAAAGTTTGGTATGAAATTGTAATCTCCCGTTTCAAGCAATAAGTTTGCCCAAATTCATGAAAATTTGAGGTGTTCGCTTGTCAAACTGTAACATGTTTTGCCAAGTGTATACCAATTATTCCTATGGGTGTTTTGGACAGATTTTTTTTTTCCTTATTCAATTTTTTTTTCCGCATTTTTTGGTTTTGAGTCAATTTGTAATGAATTATTGGTTAGTATCGACGAGATTGAGGAATCTAAAAGTAAAAAAAAAAAAAAAAATCATTAGCCAAGCTAAATTTTTTGTAAATAAAGACCAGAATAATACAAATAGTTTGTTTGTTTAAGATTATCTTTGTCTTTAGTGGACTTTCTTAACATTTTGATAATTTTTTACTTTTTAGATTCTTCTCATGGAGACGAATCAATAATTCACAAAACATGACGCACAACTAAAAACTATGATTTTTTTTTTTGAATAAGGACAAAATTAATCCAAGCTAGCTTTGATTATTTTGCCAAAACAAACCTTAAGGTACGTTTGGTTCAATAGAATTTATGTTGGAATGGAAGATGTAGTCATTCCAATTGGATACTTATGTCATTGTATGAGCGAGCCTATATAATTAAACAGTAAAAAATACTTTTGTGATTTGTCATGTACGTACTCGTGCATAGAAGAGTAATGCAATTTTTGTTTTCCTTTTTTGGTCAAGGGAAATAAGTTCATGAGAAAATGAGATAAGTAAGCTCCCAAATACCCCATTAGATAGTTCGTGCTCTAGGACATAAGCGGTGCCGTTTCAGCTGCGGTACAGCATCCTCAGTGACCCATATCTATTCTACATTTCTACCTATCATTATGAATGTGTCATATCATAAATGATAAAAAATGATATGGTAGACACAATCAAAATATTGTCACCGTTTTCTCATTTTTTTTAAGTTCTTAAGTCGCACCTTTTGCTATTGAATAGTATTTCCAAGTGTTTTTATCCGGTCAGAACAACGACTTTAGAAACCTAAGAATGGCTTGGTCGCCAAGTTTAATTTGGTTCTAGAAGTTTGCTCCTCCGAAAGATATCGGGCTTGAAATTTCTTAGGTGTTATAAAAGCTTTGGCACTCTATACAGGCCTCTTGCAAGTAGACAATACGATTAACTTTGAATTAGTGCGAAATTGCTAATGAGTTAGTTCAAACACCATAAATATAACTTTCATGAGGGTGTTCCACTAAGGTGGTTTATTGACTTTTTATGATTTTTTATGTGATGTATTGTGAGAGAATGATCTGTCTTGCGAATTGGAATAACTTGACTTCTTAACTTTTTTATGTGTTGATCAATTCCTCTTTGACAATTTTTCCATCAACCACTAAGGGACCAATTCCTCTCCAGACCCTTCACCCTTTTAATTTTTGTCCTTATCTCAGTCCCAAAACTGTGATTCAAGCATTTCACCTCGTAGAACATGTAAAAAACTATAAGTATGCAAAATCTCAATATAATAAGATATCGATAGGTATGTGCATGGATGAGTTACTTTTTGTTTTGTAAATTGATTGTAAAGTTAAAATGTACTCCCTCCGTCCCCTTTTAAATGTGTTATCTGATAATTCCAACTATTTTTCTCTCACATCAACTTTTACATCTACTTTCCATTACTTACCCTTATCAATATAATAATAATACCTACTAACTTTTTAAAAAGGAATCTACTTTTAAGGGCAAAATAGGAAATGTACTCACTAACTTTTCAAAACACACACTTATTAAGGGACAATCCAAAATGAAAATGTACACACTATAAAAGGGACGGAGAGAGTAAAATATATTCCCCATTAATTTTGCATAACAATTTGCAATGGGCTCACGCTTCTATATATTAATCTTTGATCATACTTATATTTTGTAGACTTATTGTTCTTTTGTCTGTTTCACAAAGTGTACGGTTCCGATCATAATTTTGAGCCTAATATATGAGCCAAAATTAAGAGCATAGAGGGCATCTCACTATAGAAGGTTAGGAGTTTAAATATTTCAACTTACATGTGAGTGTTGGTCCCTTTGTATTTGTAGGGATTACTTCTCCCGTTAATAGGACTATCAGTTGGTAATGCGTGTTTGTGAACTTGCTTCTTAATGTAATTAATTATGATACTTTTATTCTAAAATAGAGAGGATTTGATTTGATTACTTTTATGTGTGTATACGATGAGATTTGAGGTTTCCGTAGTGACCCAGTCACCACATCTCTTATTTACCTTAATTATGAGCCTAATGAAATCTTTATTTAGGATCGAAACAGTTCATTTTTCTCAGGAATGTTGAGTACATTAGGAATTCAAAAAAATCATGATCATCGGGGATTAGTAGACACACAATTGAGACAAATTTGTTTTACAGTTTATTGTCTAGATAATATTGGCCATATATTTTCGTAATATAAATGGTATCTAACCATATGACTACCAATATCCAATTAATTTCATTTTTGTCATGAATGATCTACTCAACATTCCCAAAATATTGAATAGTTCCGATCCCAAATAAAAATTTCATACAACACCCAATTAAAATTATTACGAGGCGTAGTGACTTGGGTTATTACAAAAACTCTAAATCCGCGTGTGATGACCAGGACAATTGAGACGGAATAAAAAAACCAGAACCCAATATGACTTCGTACAAGTCGTTTTTATAGTCTAGTCGGGACAATTGACTATATTATAAATTGTAAATTTTACAATTCAGTTGCACAGAAACAACTGAGCCAATGAAAATCGGCACAAACATTCCCTTAATTTCGAAACGCCACCAGCCCAACTACAATCACGATCCTTCCAATTCGATCTCTCTCTCCTAAATACCCGCCACCGCATAATCTCAACAACCCCCCCGTAACTCTCTCTCTCTCTCCTCGTCGCTACAAATCCCACACCGCTACCATTTCTACGATGAACTCTGCCAACAAGAAGAACAGAGGAACGAACAGGTTTTTCGCGTGTTTTAGACCGGCCGACATCGACGAGAGTTCGATTAAACAAAGTTATCGTAAGGACTGCTTGGGCGGTCCGGTGATTGTACCCGATCTAGGAGAGTTGATGGAAAAGCGGTCCGACAAAGGCGAAGACAAGATGATGCTTAAGAAAATTCTTACGTCGCTGTCCGACGAGAAATCGAAGGTTTCTTCAGACAGCGGCGAGGATGGCGGCCGTGGAACAGAGGAGAGGTCTCGCCGGAGTTTTTCGCAGATTTTGAAAGACGGATTGTTGAAGAATTCAGTGGTTAGTTGACCGAATTCAGATTTAATTTTGCTTCAATTACATGAAAATGAAAAATAGATGTTATGCAAAACAGAGAAAAACGTAAAAGTTTACTAATTGAGATTAATCCGTGATGAAATTTGAGAAGAAAAGTAGAATTACGGGAGAGGAAAAGTCGGTTGATATTTTTTTTTTTTGTCTCTCCTTGGCAGTTTTTTGGTAGTTAAAAAGGGTAGTTCAGAAAATTAAAAGTGTGGGGCCGCCGCAAGTTTTTTGGTTTGAACTGAACTTTCTAATTGGATCTTTTTATAAGTCATAAATGAAAAATAAAAATATTCACTATTTAAGAAATACAAAAACTTGATAATAATTCCTTCAAAATGTTTTTAGGAGTATATATTAAGAAAAACAAAAACTTGATAATCATTTAATTCCTTCAAAATGTTTATTGGAGTACTTAAAACGTCACTCTTCTCGTACTAATTTTAGGTATACATGCAACGTTTAATACCACAAACAAAAAAATTGAACAGATGAAATTTGGGAATCCAATGCTACCGTATCTTCATAAATACCCAAAGCCGGCCATGAATTTGCAGAATGAACATTCTATTTTTCGTTAAATTTGGTGTATTTATGCCTGTTCTAGATCGGTCGACTATTCGGTGGTTCTTTTTCCGTGGGAAAGATAATAATTGATGGGTAGGAATTGATTGACTGTTTCTTCAACTTGTTGCATTTCAATCTTTTTGACCAATCATCACAATATGGTTGTGCCTTTTCTTTCTCTTTGCTCCCCGTTTCAATATATTATTACAATTTGACGTCCCATTTTAATAGTTTCTTATTTCATTTTGAGATGCTCACTTTCTAAAATTATCAATAAAAACTTGATAAAATACCATTCCTGCCCTTGTACTTAATTAGAAGAACTAGTATTGTTTCCATTTATCAAAATTTTCAAAGGAATTATGAAAAGTGGACCGAGGGAATATTTGACAAAGTATGAGGATATTCTCCGGTGTGTTTAGAATCTGAAAAAACTTTACAGACAAGACGGCAATGGCGGGGTCGTATTTGTCCAAAAGTGACGAGTCTTCGGTGAATTGCCGTGTGATCTGAATTGACTTCTTCACAAAACTCTATAGTACTATTAAAGTAACAACTTCCTGAGATAAATGTGTTGCAGTGTAACGCTGCTATGCCTGGTCAATGTTACTTTTCACTTAAATATTTTTTTTTGACAACATTACTAGATGGGATGAAATACTTCAATCATTTGGGTGGGACCGAAATTAGCTCACTGGCCGCGAGTGTTATTGTAAAATGTAGTAGGTGTTTTTGGCAAAAATAATCCAATTGTATTATTGTAAAATGCATCCAGTTGTGATCCTTTCTAGCTGCTTTCTGCGGGTATTGGTCCTTGTTGTCGGCCTCAGGTGGATTAATCTCGTCTCGTCTCGTTTGTGTATTGGGATATGTCCATAATGTTGTCAAATAAAAAATAAAGAAACTTAAGACAAACGTGGTCCACAAAATTGGCCAAATCAATACTCTGCTTCCAGTGTTCATTTTTAATAGAACTCAAAAACTACTCATATATTCTGGGTATTTCAGTAGTTAAATCAAATTGCAAATTGATTTATGAGCAAACGATGTTTCTACCCGCAGGTAAAAAAGTTGAGTAGCAGAAAAGCTCGAAAACAGTCATTCCAAACCAAGACCAACGTCGTATCAGAGAAAATCAAGAAGGCTTCAACTGCAGCGAAAGTAAATCCCGCACCCATTAAATCTCCGGAGGCCGATTCGAGTCGTTGGACTTCCCCGAATTCTTCGACTACCGTAACTACTTCAACTTCAATTTGTTCACCAAGAGGTTCATCGTACCGAGCTGATTCAGTAGAATCGAAACAGGTAGAGAAACCGACATCGATAGAAAATGCAAGGGAATGTAATAGTCCAAATGTCGGATTGTGTGTGCTTCTTGTATGCCTATTGGTGTTGGTCTTTTTGGGGAGGGTTTACGCCGTATTTTGCACTTCGACATTTCTTTTTATCATTCGGAGACGAATCAAAAGGTCCGGTAGTCCCGTTGAATCACCGGTCAACAGTGTTAATTTGCCGGTCAACGACATTGACTCGGAGGCGTATAAAAAGAGAGTCATAATGGAAGGACTGCTCGAGAGGAATCGGGGTCGGGTAGTTGCCCCAAGCTAGTTGAAGCGGCTCCGGCTTGCACCCGGCCGCAAGGCTAGTAACAAGGTCTTGTAACGATTGTAATTATGTTTTTTCATTCTTTGTTTTGTTCTTGTAAACATTCAACTCGTTAGCGCGTTTTGATTCTTCCCTTCCCTTTTCACATTTTCATATTTTTTTCAAAGTTTTGTCCCCATTTTTTACTTCCTCAATTGTATACAAGAATAAATGTAATTTTATAGCAGATTGTTTTGCACAGGTTGTATACTGATTTTGATTATTCTTTGGGCTTTGGGCTTTGCGGCTTATTTGTATGTTGACCCGGGGCGATGGTGTACAGTCCTGTGCATTTAAGCCGTTGATTTCTGATTTCATCTTGGTAATGGACAGTTTGAATTTACAAAGTACCGAGATGAAATCAGGACCGTTGAAAACATATCCGAAAACTCAAATGCCGCATACTAGGCCGCATACCAGAGAGCGCACACCAGTCCCCGTTTCCTTTTTATGAGGAGAGAAATCCGGAGCGGATCACTAGACAATTAATTCAAACATGGCGTTGTCATCGTTGTGGCAATTACATGGATAGTTCAACATTCAAACTTTGAGGGTGTCAAATCTTATGTAACGTGGGTGAAAATCCTAACAATTTGTGATCATCATGATTATTCTTTGAATACTTTGTCTTGTCGTTATGAGGAGAGAAATGACGAGTATGTCATTAAATTTCATAGTCAAGTTACAGTAAACACCTCTCAAAAAGGCGCACGGTGTGCCCTTGTATTTTAAGCCAAAAAATCTCATAAATCACCATAAAATTTCATAACAGTAAGTCACAAAATTTCATAAAAGTAAGTCACAAAATTTTGTAAAAGTGAGCCATAAAATTCATAAAAGCTACAAAATTCGTAACTTAGAGCCGTCTTTTTTTACCTTTTGCCCTCTTTTTTACGTCAAAATTTGTAAAAGTAAGCCACAAAATTCGTAAAACTCCACAAAAATTCATATGTGAAATTCCATAATCGAGTCACGGAATTAAATAAACTTGAATAATGGAAAAATAGTCAATCGCACAAACTAGAAAAATAATCAATCACACGACACAAAGATTTACGTGGAAAAATCCAAAATGGGAAAAAATCACGGGAAGGAACCATGCACTATAATCATTGTGTGAATATAAGAGATCTTACTCAGTGTCCGTGTATCCTCACCACGAAGCCTAAAACCTACTTGCCGAATCCACGTTAATCACACCTCTGCATGATTGCCGAATCTTGAATCATCAAGCCTTCCAACTGTTTGCCTTCTGAACGCCACGAAAGGACTTTGTGCTGTAGAAGAGTGTGTTGATGTACGAAAACCCATCGAAGATAATAGTAAATATCAAAGATTCATCCGATCTTTTGTAGTTCTTCGAGGTGCATACAAACCCTAGCCGCCGAAAGAGAAGGAGAATGAAATAATGTCTACCAGGGTTATACACAGCCAAGCCATTCATTTTCGACCTAAAAGGTCATATAAATAGAGTACCGATGGGCTGAAAACTGTTGTGGCCTGTTTACACATAAAACGCATGTTTTGTTCGAGCAAAAACTTTTTGCTTGAACAAAATGAATCTGCCTTGAAATCTGTCAAGTAATGAAGGCCAATGTTGGAGGAATGTCTTGACTAAAAACTAGCGCACTCAAGTGGAAAAACACAAATTACAATATATGTGATTCATTTCCACATCCTACAATAGACGCTCTAAAATAATATAAAGATTACAACTCGATAAACTGGGGATACACGCAAATGTGTATTTTGGTCATTGACGTGCCAACCCAAAAGGGAGCTCGGCTTATGGAGCTTACAATATGTAAACAACCACAAAAAATCGCAAAGAAGCCACAAAATTCGTAAGGATTTCCCGTTCACGCAAACATGAAACAAGCCACAAAAAATCATAAAAGAGCCACAAAATTCGTAAAAGGCTAGTGTGTTGACATGGACAATTGGAAATTCAAATTTGACGGTGGCAATTCTTTTATAATACGGATGCAGTCCTTATAATTCTCGACAATTTTATAAAGTCCTTTTTTGATTTTTGCAATCCATTGCTAGTTGCATGGCAATAAAGGATATACAATTAACCCCAAGGAATTGGCAAAGTAGTCTTGACTTGGAACTTAGCAAATTTTTTTTTAATAATAAAAGAAGATTTATTAAAACTTGACAAATAACTTATAGGATTTTGCTCTCACTTAAGCTCTCAGGTTCGATATCAATCCTTGCTAGCAAAACTCTTGGGGCTATAAGGGGTTACGCCCTGTCGGTACTTCTAGGGTTGCAGAATTAGTCGAAGTGCGTGCAAGCTGATCCGAACATCCGGTTATCAAAAAATAAATGATATACAATCAAAATGAGAAGGAAAAGTCTTGAACACATGCAAATTCAGACACAATTGCATTTGGAACCGCCTATGCGGGCTTTCGTGCATCGAACGACTTTAGAGTTTGGTTACAGTTGTATCGAAAATTGTGTTTTAAAATAGTGTTTGCTCAATTGAGAATCCCTATATAAAGAGAGGGTTTTCATTTGGTACGGCAATTTTACCAAACTGCCCTCTCTATATATATAAACCCAACATGTGCTTCCCTTCATTCTAATGTTTTGATATTAACCTTTTATGCCCTTCGTATATATATATATATATATATATATATATATATATGTGTGTGTGTGTGTGTGTGTGTAATGGGCTAGGTTGGGCGCCTCGCGCGCAATCGCAGCACTAGTGGTTTATAAAAAGGGCAGGTTAAAATGGGTTGTCATCAGCTAAACTACAGCATGTGATCCACATCAGTTCATCAAATGGGCTGTATTGCTATGATATATGCTTTTAGCATTACCATGCTTTTGTTTTTTGGTAATAAATTTTGCATTAAAAGAAATTAAAAAGATGTTTTGGGGGATGTCATGTGACCCCCATATTGTCTAGAAAATAACACAAGACTTTTCAGTTCGATTTCCAAATTTGTTGGTCTTAGGCTTGGTTCTCCAATGGATTTTATGAAGATTTGATAAAATCAAGTCCTCGATTTTATCTATTCGTGAAAAGATTTGATAAAATTTCACATTTTTGCCATTAGAGAACAATCCCTTGTTTTTGTTACTGGGCCCATAAGGCAACTTGAAGCTCATAGATACACGATTTTGTTGTGCCCCAAAGCACACAACAAAATCGTTTTATAGAGATCTCTTTTTCGAGCTTAAAAATATAATTTAAATTGTTCTTTTTGTAAAGTTCGAAGTTTACAACAAGTTGCAATAGAATCAAGTCAATCGGACATAATTTGTTTAACAAAAAAACCAAATTATTAATTTTGTGTAATCATATTTGTTGTTCACTTATTGAATACACACATGATTCGTTTGTGAAGTTGATGATGTCCGATACGCGTAATTTTTCTCACATATATCATACACATCGAGGTAAATAAATTGAATGGCCCAAATCATATTTTCTAACTCGGGTCCATTGACCTAAACTTAGCAGACTGGTTGCAGGCTGGTGTTGTTTTGGCCATTCTTGCAATTTTTTAAATGGTCACTATTTCTTTTCTGTACATGCAAGTATGTAGGGATGTAAATGAGCCGAGCTACGATGTATTCGACCTTGGTTCGTTTACTAACCAAGAGAGCCTGGTTCATTTATTAAACGAGTTTTCATAAACGAGCCTAGTTTTTTTCCAACCGAGCCGAGCTTTGAAGTGTCAAAGTTGACTTATTTACTAAATGAGCTCAAAACTCGAGCTCAAACTCGGTTTGGTTACTAAACGAGTCAAGCCGAGTCTCGAGCTGCTCGCGAGCAGCTCAATTCATTTACAGCCCCAACAAATATGAGTTGTATTTAATATGTCAAAATTTCTGCAAACTGAAATGAAATTTTTTACTAGTCCTCCATGTTCAACAATAAAAGCTGAAATTGTAAGCAGAAATACTGCAACGAGTGCACCCTGAGGATCATATACAACCCAGACATCTCTGGGACATATCTTGCAGGAACCACCCTCAGAATTTGTTGTTTGCGCTTTTCATGGTACAGACAACCAATAGTGATCTATACTGACAAATTAATGACTTCTTTTTGCTTATATTGAAAAAAGACAAATTCGAAACCAAATAATCAAAAGCAATGTTTACATGTGAGAGAAAAAGGATACTACGTACCAATTTCCTTCAAGACTAACTCATTAACTCTCCCGTTGATGTATATTGAATAACAGAAAAAAAAAAACTTATGTAAAATATAGTACGGAAAATTAGTTATAAAAGCATCTAGTATTTTAAAGACCACTCTATCAATATGCAATAATTTTGATTTTGTATTCAATCTTTTGTTAACTTACTATTTCAAAAATCAGGTTTGGGACTTAGGATTTGCTTTCTCCTATAATCTCAGGTTTTGAAATCTCTGAGATACTATCAACTTTTTTGGGGCCAAGTCATTTTGCTCCGACTTTAAAAGTGTGGGTCCCTATTTCCGATCCAAGTAGGGACATGTTAAGCCGACCCAACTTGTGGGTCTAATTAACAAGACTAGAGATGCATGGAAAAAGGAGTCAAGTAGTCAACAGGTCTTGCATGGGAGTTTTCCATTGGCTATGCACCAATACCAGGCCCTCTCTCTCTCTCTCTCTCTCTCTCTCTCTAGAAGCAATTGGAGAATCATGATTCCTCCATGCTTCTTCTACACCCAAAACGTGTCCACAAGGTCTTGGTTGCTCACGCGGTTTAGATTCTCCCTCTCTCTCTCTCTCTCTCTCTTGACCACAACAAACATCGAAAAAGGAAGGGAGTCCTCTCGGTTCCAATTTGATTGGATGTCAAGAAAAAGAAACTTTGTAACAATTTGGTTATCGGAGTGTTTTAGATTTTTGAGGTAAACAAGATTTGTACTCTCATCAAAATCATGTTTGATTGGTTGTGAAAAAAATAAAATTGGAACACTTATCTTGGAAATGATTAGCTAGGTTGACACAATGAATCAAAATCTTTTTTTTTTTTTTTCAAGACAAGTGTGATTTAAACTTGTGTTGATTGATGACCAATCTATGTAATTTTCACTAGTTAATACATGCAACAATGTTCTAAAAAATATGAACGATTCCGATCGTAGAAGACCTGGAAAAGATCCACAAAATCAACAAACGGGATTGTCCAAATGGGACAGGAGATGGAAGGTCTCAGTCAATAACAAGAAAAAGCTTGTTTGTGATTTTAGCAGGTAAATAGAAAACATCCTTGTGGTTTTTTTTATTCACATTTAGTTTTTGTAGGGTAACATGTACGATGTATTCATCCAAAGAAAAAGAAAAAAGAGGACACATTACACACAACATTAATTGATTATTTTCTAAAAGTGACCTAATTAAAAAAATAGTCTTTCCGGATCCTTGATAAAATATTCCCACTTAGGAGATAGAAATATAGTTTTGTATTCATCCTCTTCGACCAACGTCTTCTGGTTTTTTTGTCAAGCCTTATTATTTTCTTGAGTACATTTTTTGGTAAGTATAACTTGAGTAAGATTTGTCTTAATCTCATTAAAATTTTGTTAGTAAGTATAACATAAGAGGGATTTAAATGATTTGTTAAATTGTCAATTTTGTTCCTTTTAGTTAGTTCAATATTGTTTCAGCCGCTATTCTTGTCCATGATTTACTACATATTTATATTTGTTGGTTGGAGGATGTCAAAAAAATTTTGTGCCCTATTGCCTAAGCAACATATTTTCATGTTCTAAATAGTTTCATTTTTTAGTCTGGTTGGTCGGTCGATTTGCTTCCCACATAATTGGCGAGGGTTCGATTTTTAGGATTCCACTGCAAGAGAGTAATTTCTTGTAAATCTCTTAATCCCGACATGAATGATATGCATTTGACCAAGTGTGCGTAGCCTTTTGGCATTTTCTTGGATAAAAGCCAAGGAAAGAAGACTGGACTCATGAGCAATTTGTTACAAAGCCTCAATCAAAGTAGAATAACATACTGACGACCAAATCTCGCTTTATATGATTGCGGTAAGACTGGCTTATGATGGAGTCAATGGACGGCTACCACTGATCATCAGCAACAGAGCAAGCTTATGATCAGAATTCAGAGCAGTTGTGAATTTTTAAAAATTATTTTCTAACAAAAAAATTTAAGTGTCTAAATCGTTCTATAGCAATAGTAAATCGGTCTATGAATCCAAAAGGGACCGGTACGTAACTGGACCACAATAGTCATGTAATAATTTTTTATTTTTTTATCTCAAAAGTATACAACGAAATGCGATAGTAACAGAAGGCTCAAAAAAATTTTATGCATCGACGGATATGATAAGTAATGGTCGATATTTAAAACCGAATTTGCCTATTGTATTTGAAATTTGTAGCCAGAAAAAGACAAAAAGGTTATTTATGTGGGAGTAGTTGTCATGAGAGGTGTGAAAAATAGCAATGATCAGTTAGTATGTACTTTCTCGTATTTCCTCCGTCCGCATTGGTTGATCCATTATTGAAATTCATGTTATTTTTTAATGCTTATATATTTTAATATGAGCGAAATCATGAAAACTATTATGAATCGAAATATATAAGTAATAAAAATGATATGGATTCCTTTGCCATCAAACTCTTGGGCCACTGGGTACCACGTGATACCCGAACGTTACATTTGGGCCGTTCAAAAGTGTATTGGACGGCCGAGATTATAATACACTCTCTCCTAAAAAATTGGAGGCAGCGGGCAATTTTTCATTACCACGTGGTACTCCTCGGCGCATCTAGGCCGTCCATTTTGGTTTTGGGAGGTCCGAATTTGGAGAGAGAAAAAGAGAGAGAAAGACGGGAGAGAGAGTTAGGAGAGAGTGTATTTTAATCTCGGCCGTCCAATACTATTTTGGACGGTTAGGATACAACGTAGGCTCGGCCACGTGGGTAGGTAACCTAAAATTGGAGGGTGCAGTAGCAAATACTCCCTCCGTCCGGATTTGTTGGTCCACAAACATACTTTTTCAAGTCCGAAAATGTTTGTCCATTTCCAAAAGTTAAAGAGTAAAGTATGAAAAAAGAACACAACAAGTAGTGGAAAAAAAAGTAATGGAAAAAAAATTGGAATCTTCAAAACGGACCAACAAATCCGGACGGAGGGAGTATATACAAATACAGCGTGGATATATATAGTACTAATCAAACAACTTCAATTGGAATCAAACACAAGAGGAACAGGCAGGCCATAGTTCCATGATCATATCCTCCCACATTCCTCAGCCATACATCTGTTTCTTTCTCTGCACATAAACCATATTCCACTCTCTCTCTCTCTCTCCCTCTCTTTCTGAAAATGGCTACATCACTTTCTGCTTCCCCGGACGACGCCTCCGTTGGCGGGTTAGACGTCGACGACGTGTCAAGGCCCGGAAACGGAAACCAGAACGGAAGAAGAAAGTCGAAATCGAACGAGAAGAAGAAAGTGCCACAGAGAGGAATGGGGGTGGCCCAGCTCGAACGGCTGAGATTGCAAGAGAGGTGGAAGAAGATGCAGACCCACCAAAACCCACTACTACTCCAACCTCACAATATAATTCCCCAAACTGACCACTACTTCTTTCCAGCTTCATTCCCTGATCCGACGTCGTTTGGTAGTAGCAGCGGTGGCAATGGCGTGGGTCTGAACCAGCGATTCTTGCTTCCAAGAGTTGAACATGGCGGGTTATATGAACAGGTGGGACCGGAACAGGTTCCGGCTGATGCGAATGGATTCGGGTCTTTTAATTCGGGTTTTAGGGCTTGGAATGTGGCTCGTGAGGCCTCGAATAAGCTCTCTTCAATGCCAAACGTGAATTACTACTCCGAGCAATTTAGTCTCTTGCACAAGGTAATGTTTTTTCTTTAAAAAGAAAAAAAGAAAAAAGAAAAAACCCCACTTTTTAGCGCATTTTACAAGTTTTAGGGTTTCTTCTAGTTTTGATTTGTGGGGATCAATGTTTAGTTTTTGTTGCAGGAAATGCGCGTTGTCAATGGCGAAAACTTAGGTTGTAACCGAATGAGGGACAAATGTGCCGGCTGTAGCTTTGGCGGGTTTAATCTCGGAAACAAGCAAAAAATGGATCAGGTGAATCCTTAAAGTTTTAATTAAACACCACTTATAAATAGCTAATATAAAAATTCCTAGTAAGGCTCCGTTTGGTTGGATTGGTGAATTTTACGAATGAATTTAGTATATTTAAAATGCCTGGAACCGTTGTCTTGATGGATTTTGAATTTCCCATACGTCAATCAAAGACTTATAGTTCAAATATAAAGTATCAAACCTAGTTTTTTAATGGGCATAAAAGGCAAGAATCCCCACAAAAACAATAAAAGGCAAGAATTATACGTTGATTTTAAATTCACATCAAGCTAAACATGGAAAATTTTAAATACCCAGAAAGTGAAATCAGTAGTTCGGATGAACATTTAAGTGAATCTAAACCACCGATTCCACTTTCGGGGTTATTTCCGAGGTATGTTTTCAGGGTATCTAGTATTGCTCAGCCAAATAGAGTTTTTCCATTCAAGTTGCAAAAAATTCGGTGTTTGTTCTTTTTCAGTTTCTTGTCCATGTTGGTTTTCTTTTTAGAAGGATTTTGATGGGTTTTTTTTTTCTTATTTCCCAGGAAATAGAGGTTTTGGCAGTTCATAGGATCCAGGGAAGTTCATCAGGGGGTAGTAGTGGGCATGGAAGTGTGTTGATGGAGTATGAGTTTTTTCCAAAAGGGAGAGTTAGCAGTACTTGTTCGAAGGGTGTGGAAATTGGCTTCTTATTACCACCAGAAGAAGATTATTCATCAGCATCATCATCAGTTGCAGCAGTAGAAGTGGATCAAGGTTGTTCTTGTTTGGCTACAAGAACTAATTCTGGTGGATTTGGTGTCTCTAATTCCATTGATTTGTCCCTCAAGCTTTCTTAATTATTAGCACCACTGCAAACGGGTGCTGTTTCATTGTTGTTTTTGTTCCTTTCACAGTTGGTGTCTGATCGGATAACCGAAATACAACTTTTTGATTGCCCTTTCGTCCTTCACTATCGTCTGTGCTACCATATTAGACCAATACATTTTCTGACTTTTAGCATTTGGCATCTTCTCTCTCTCTCTCTCTCTCTCTCTCTCTCTCTCTCTCTCTCTCTCTCTGTCTCTCTCTCTCTCTTGATTTTCGGTATAAATTTATCCGAGGGGTTGTTGGTTGGCGACTTGGCGTTGTGGTTAGTTGTTTTGTTGTTAGATTTATTGATTTTAATAGGGAGATGATTCTCTCTCGTGTATTTTAACCGTGAAGTTAGCTTATTTGTGGGCTGTTCAGATGGTGGTGATTTGTTTCCGGTTATGTCGTCGTTCGACGAAGAAAATTTTGTAAAACGCCGGAGTTGGATGGGCTTTTGGGATTCAAAGTACTTGGTACCGGTTATTTTTTGTGACTAGTTTTGGCATCAGCCTCATTACTGTGGTTGTGGCGGTGGCATGACTTAACTTTTCCTCCATTGTACATGGTGGTGGGTGTGGCAATTGCATGGCATGTTTCACTACCTTACCGATGGTGGCGGTGAGGCCGAGGCTATCAGATGGCTATGGTTTTGGTAGTTTTTCTTTTGTGTTCTTTTTCATTTTTCATTGAACCTTTCGTTGAATTCTCCTCCTATCTCTCGATTTGTCGGGTTTCTCCTCATATTTAATAATTTTGTTGTTTAAATACTTGTTATTTTCTCATTTTCACTTGGCCAAATTCCTAATCGTGAAAACGATAAGAAATCAACACAACGAACCTGGTTAATAAATCACATATTCTTACATAAATACTGACCTACCTTTTAACGAAGTTGAGAAAGATTAGAGTGAGATCCCTATAGCTGCTGAATAACAGCAAGCGGCTGCTGCTGCTGCTGCTGGCTACTGGCTACCACACCACAGGTCACAGTGGGTGTTGTTCTCAGCAAAGGAGGCAACAAGATCAGTAAAACAAAACTGTTTTGGTACGTAAAAATGAAGAGATCGAGCTGGAGTTGTGGAAGCTTTTTGAACTCCATTTCTATTGGTTGCTCAGTCATTCATCACCTACTACGTACTGATCATCATCAGCTTTTCTCTCACTTCATTACAGTTTTTCCTTTCGTCTTATTTCCTTTAATTTCCCAGTAAAACCCATTGTCTTAAATAACTACCCACGTATGACGTAACAGTGAGGGTATTGATGTAGAGGAAGAAGATCTTATAGGGGCTCCCTTACATAGCTTATGTAAGAGATTTTTCGTTCGAGATTGAATTTCGAAAATCCGAACCGTTAGATGCGTTTAGAATGTGTTTTTAAGGTCTAACGCGAGGATTCGTAAAAACAAATACCCGAAAGAGCTTGATTCAAGCATTTTTCGATAAAAACGTTATACATAGCGTTTTTTCAAAAACTGATTGGATCAAGCCCTACCGGGTATTTTTTTTTTTACAAATCCTAGCGGTGGACCTTAAAATATGTTTTAAACACATCTAACGGTTCGGATTGTCTCGGATCATTGAAATTCAATCTCGAACGACAGATCCCTTACATAAGGCTTATGTAAGGGAGCCCTTATAAGATCCTCCTCCTTAATGTAGAACATATATCGAATAGCATATACGAAGCTCGAATGGGATGCAACGGTTGTGCATTTTTTAAATAATTTTTATTGTCAAAGTCCATAGCTAAAGAAGTCGTAACGGTCAATTATAAGCCGTAAGCGGCCATTAGGGGTGTCCACGGATCGGATCCGGATCCGATCCGATCCGATCCGATCCGCTTAGAGCGGATTGTGATTTTTAAGATCCGGAACCGATCCGTAGGTGATATACGGATGAATCGGATCGGGCGGATTTGATAGATTAAAGAAGGATTATTGCACGGATTGAGCGGATCCGATCCGATCCGGTCAAAACGGATTTGGATTTTTAGGATCCGCAACCCATCCGTACATATCTCGGATGAATCAATGGATGGTTCGGATCTATTCGGATTGGTTAGATTGGCGGATTGGATGATCCGCTGGACAGCCCTAGTGGCCATGCAAAAGGACAAAAAGTCAAATGCGAGATGATAATTAATTTAGTGGGGATCAGCTACAAATGTACTGCATGCAATTTTTTCTACACCTTAGCGGAAATCGGAATGGTGGAATTTTGGCATAACAAGGAAGAGGAAATGAGTTGGCCTGGGCTGGAGGAAATGAACGTAGACGCTTCTGGAAGCGAAACCATGACAAATGTCATCAACCAGGGTTTGAACTCTATGTAATTTTCATGTTTGCCTTGAGTTGTAAATTTAAAAAGATTCAAAAATATGTTCAACTTATTTATGAAAGTGACAAATTTCAAACGAGCTTTAATCAAATCAAATACAAGCCGATTTCAAATAACTTGAATATTTACGAATCATAAGCTGAACGAGTTAAGTAGTAATTTGTTCGAGTTTGGTTTGAAACCTTAACGAGCTTCAAAAAAATGTTTAAGCTTAATTTGCCATTGTAATAAACAAATCTTGAACAAGCTTTTGGCTAACGAACATGAGCTCAAATCGAGTAGCTTGATTTGTTTAACACTTGACCGAAGTAACTTCTCCCAGGACTAATTTAAGTCCGAACCTAATTTATGGGACCGACATTTAAAGACCTCATTTTATATAGCAACACTTGATCCAAGTAACATGGCTCTCAGCTATCAAAGTACTAAATGGGCTTTTTGGATGTTTGTTCGAGCTTGGTTTGAAACAAATATTTATTACCATTAAGATTAATCATTCTTTGTTAATTATCATTAAGGTCAATCACTCTTTCTGGGGGTTTAGGCACTTAGGGTGCACTTTCCTATTATATGGTTTTTAGTAGTTTAGGTATATTCATAGGATACTCTAAGATTTTAGGCATTTTCATAGGGTACTGTAATAATCCGAAAATTTTAATAAAATTTAGGATTATTTAATTTCGTTTTTATTACTTTAATTTCGTTATTAAATTTCTAATTGCACTTAGGACCCTTAATTTCCAATTACTTCGGTTTACACCCTAATACTTCTTATTTACTACAAATTCGACCCTAAGGCACGTTTACTTT
>JAXBDA010006868.1:0-19333 GCA_036023075.1 Gaultheria prostrata
GCTTTGTTACTGTAAAAACTTGCATCTTTTCATTTAGGAATCCTTTTAAAAGAAACTTGTCATGTATCTCTTACCCAAGTTAACGTCGTAGAACATATTGAAAATGTTCACGACATTACTTCCAGAGACGAGAACAACCCACGGGGCCGCGAAGTTTGTTGAAAGAACTTGGTTTTGCTAGGCTTAAGGGAGGTATGGAACCATCCTAAACCTGAAAAACCTCCCCTCAGAAAAGAAAACGAGTTTGAATCAAAACGTGTTTTATACCTCGGAGACGAACCAGTTGGGGATGAAAATGAAGGCTTTTGGCTTTCGGATTTTCAGAACGGAGTGACGGTAGTGATTGGGAATAGCAAGGTCTCTGGAGAGGCAAAGATTTCACAAGGTAATTTTCGAATTTTGCGAGATACGTATGTCGGGTAAGAGGTCTCTGGCTCTTTTTAAATCGTTCGACGAAGATGGGTATTTATAGGCCATGGGTGCCGTACTCCCCTTCGCAAAATGATGAGCTACGTCGTAGCTTATGCCGTGTTACGCAAACGAACTGAGCTGCTGGGCAACCCGGGAATCAGGGAGATGGGACACAGGCACCGCACGATGTGCAAGGTGGTACCGCACGGTGTGGAAAAGGAAACCGTGCGGTGTCAAAAGGTTTTTGGGCCGTACGGTTCTAAGGAAGAAGCCATACGGTTCAGGTGTTGAGGTTTTGACTTTTTGTTTGACCCGTTTGACCCGAGGGACCACTCCGATGTATATTTTGCGTGTTCTTTTTCATCATCGGGGATGCGCAAGTCATCAAAATTGGGGTGTCTACATAAGGTAATTCCAACTATTTCTTGTGAGTTGTGGATTAGTAGGAAGCCCAGTTTAAGAAATTTACATGTTTAAGGTTGTCCAGTGGAAGCTAGAATATATAATCCACAAGAGAAGAAAATGGATTCTAGAACGATTTTGGATATTTCATTTGTTATCCAGAAAAATTCTGAAGGGTACAAATTTTACTATTCTAACCATAGTACGAGGATAATGAAACCGGGAAAAGCCAAATTCTTAGAGAATGGTGGAATTAGTGTGTAAAGACCCGTAAAATTATATTAATTTTTCCGAAAATAATGATGGGGTAATGTGAAGAATTGTGTGAAGTGTCTAAAATGTTTACGTGTTGGGTTATGTGGTGTTGTGTGTGGATAGGGACTTAATTGCATTACACAAGTCACTTTTGGAATTGGGGTGTAATTGTTTTTATGTTTAAAGGTGCATGTGGTGTGGGGGACACACACACACATTTCCCCTCCCTCTCTTCTCCAGACGTCTCCCTCTCTCTCATCTCCTCCATTACTCTTCTCCACTCAAACCTCCACAAAACCTCAAAATCTCACACCCCAACCTTAACTCCTTCACAAAACCTATGGGAAATCTCGCAAGCTACGCGTTGGTGGTATTCATTCGTTCCGGAGGTGATAAAAGTTTGGTTGGGTTTCTCTTGGAAGGCTAGGGTTCATCTTTCTCCTCACTTGAAGCTTAAATCTCTTTGAGGTAGGGGAATTTCTATCTTTACTAAGCATTCCCAAGTGCTTGTGTGTGAATTAAACTCCAATTTGCTCTACCCCTTTGATTTTGCTTGAAAACCCATTTCTAGTCATTTTGGGTGGGGTTTGTGTTTGATCTTGTAAATGAATGAATTTCTTCATGAAGTTGTTGTTATATAGTGCTAATGTTGCCCATTATGTTGAAAAATTGCTTGGGTTGTGTTGTTTTGAACTCCCCCGAAAGCACCAAGAAAAGCTGTCAAAAATCTGCTCGTAACGGGGGTTGTATCGATACAGATTGGGGTTGTATTGATACAAATAGGGTTGTATCGATACAAATAGGCCTTGTATCGATACAAGATTGGCTGTTCAGGTTTGGGGGCCAGGTGTGGTAGGTGTATCGATACAAGTGGGAGTTGTATCGATACAAACGTGTCTATATCGATACAAGAGGCCTCTGTATCGATACCGATTCGTCTGTCCAGAAGTTGAGCGAGGTGTATTGATAAACCTTATGTTTTACGCTGTGTACGTCTATTTGATGAGAATTGTGGATTTAACTAACATTGCGGGGCATGGGTGATACGATGACACAAATACATGGTTACCGTGCTTAAAGATATTGAAAGTGTGAACATGAAATTGTTGATACTAGGGCCGTCTTTGAGACGTGTCGCTAGGTTTGATACTCGGTTCGTCCTATAAACGTTCGCGAGGGTTATGCCTTGGCCAAGGGGAAGATGATACTCGGGCCGTCCTATGGGCGTGTCGCGAGGGATACGGGGCCTATATGGTAGCCCGAAATTGATACTCGGTCCGTCCTATGGACGTGTCGCGCGGAATTACTTAAAGAATTGATTAAACAAAAGCGTGACACAAGAATACGATAAATTGGACACGAACAAATGGTGGGGTATGCGTGGGCACGTATTGGATACTCTTGATGGGAATCACTAACCCTATGAATTTGTGAGTCTGGATTTGACTGGTTTACTTCACTTGGAACATTGAGCAGTGTTGCATGATTTCATCCTCTCACTCCTCTTCACACACTTGTATTTGATTATGTTTAGTTTTGGTAAACTTTTTCCTACTGGGCTAGTGAGCTCACCCTAATCATTTCAGGTACTCAACACAGAGCATGATTTGGATTGCATGGAGTGTGTGCATGCATGATTTTTGAGAGCTAGCATGGAGAAGTTACCGAATCATCTTTAAACTCATATTTTTGCATTTGATGATCTTGTAACTCTAATTATTCAATTCTTTTGACTCGGGCATGTATCGACTTTTAAACTTATGTAATTACTTTATGGGTACGGGTACCCGGTTGACTATTCATGTTTTACTTTGACTTGGAAGAATGTATCAAGCTTTGACCGTGGGCATTTGACTTGCCACGTGGATTTATGTATTTTAAATTACGTTTAAGAAATTTGGGCGTTACAACTTGGTATCAGAGCATGGTTTGAAAACTTAGAGACCGTGGGAAGGCTTCTAGTCTTAGGGTTCAACTCATTGCATAAGATTTTTCATGAAATCACGTTTTCTCATTCATTGTGTGTGCTTGTGTGACATTTGTGAACATGGAGCAATCATGTGGTGTTTTGTTAGTGCTTAGTGAGCACCGGATGGAGTTGTACCCGTGTTGGGAGTCATCTCATCTCAAAAATCATTCCTGTTCTCATCTCATTTTCATTCTCATCTCTTTTCATGTGTCAACTATTCATCTCAAAAATCGTGTCGTCGCTATGCACGTGTCTCAAAATCTCTTTTCACAAAAATGCAATTTTCGTAAATCGCGTTCTCAAAATCGGTGTTTTCTCGTAAAACGTGTTTCTCCGTAAATCAATATTTCCTCGTAAAACGTGTCTCTCAGAATATCATTTCTCGTTTGGCGACCTTCTCTCAACAATAGAATAACCAGGAAAGTCTCTGGCATAGGGGGTCGGAGTATCCAGTTAATATCACCCATCCTCATTCTAGACAGCCTTTCAAAGGTGTTAGCCTTGGGTCATTCCACAGTCTCAAGTCAGTCATAAAATATTTTGCTCAATTCCCAAAAATATTCCATGTAGTCTTTTTTCAGAAAATTCTCATTCGCCGATAATTTCGCCTTTTCAAAAAGTAACCGTTCGTGTATTTTTCCAAAAATCAATCGGACATTATAACTGCGTAACTTTGAAATATCATTTTCCATTCGAGCATTATAACGACTGCGTATGTTCGAAAAAGTATTTTTAGAATTACAACCCTTTTCTTTTTCGAAAGCGTAAAACTACTAACTTTTATTTTTAAACCGGGCATTATAACATTACTAAAAATTAAAGTTGCGCTAAAATAACTAGTAGAAACTTAGATAAAGATTATTACCGTATTCCGATATCAAACAGAAGAAGACCAAGCTATCGGTGGACGGGCAGAGTAACGGCGTCGAAAAGAAAGTAAACTTCCTTAGAAACGCCGGAGGGTTCGCCGGAACTTCGAAACTAAGATCTAGAGGCGGCTTTGGAGGGTGGAGAGTGGTGGTGGAGGTTGAGTTTCATTGAGTTTCATGAAGAACACTCAAGAACTTTGAAGAACTTTGGAATTTTTCTACAATAACTACTTAGAAAGCTTACTAGAACTATGAGAGTGAGAGAGGATTTTGGTGTGAGAATTTGTGAAGGAAGTGGCCTCTATTTATAGGCAATGGGATGAGCTCTTCTCCTCCCTCTCATGGCCGGCCCCCCTCTCTCCCTCTCCTTCTTGGAAATTGCTCCACATGATGGCAAGAATCTCATCATGGGATGTATCTATGACGCGTCATGATGAGGGGTTTTTCCCATAGGCTTAATAGGCTCAAGGCTATTGTTTCATAGCCTTGGGTTCAATGAATCATGGGGGAGATTCACCTAGTCACCTTTCACAGTGCAGAAATACGCGACTAACTACATTTCCGGTACTAATTTGCACTGCAATTGAACATAAGGCTAAGATTTGATCTTATGACGCAATCTTATCTTATGACGCGATCTTAAATGAGGGAATATATTCTCCCTAGGTTAGTCTAGTAAAGCCAGAGTGACTACGGGTCTTTTCGATGCAATTTCTATGCGATTGGCTAGTTCCGGGACTAATTTGTACTGACTAAGGGACATGAGGCTATTAAGGTACCATATCTATAGGCGTGTCATAAAATCTAGGTGCGTCATGCTAGGGAAAATAATGTGACTACGTGTTCGTTCTGTTCACTTTTTACGTGACTAGCTACTTTGCCGGAGTAAATTGTACTGCAGAGAGATAAAGGCTATGAGGCTACCATATCTATAGGTGCGTCATGAAATCCCTAGGCGCGTCATGCTACTAATAGGTGTGTCGTGCTATAAACACATGGTGAATTCACCTAGTCAAGTTTCGCAGTGTAGGTTCTACGCGACTACGCAATTTTCCGGAACAAAATGTACTGATAATTGGTGGGAAGTCCATAGCTAGTAAATCTAGGCGCGTCAGTGGGTAAATTGTGTCTCCCCGAGAGAGACAACACACTAAATGGAAAGATATGCCATAATTGGAAAGTCAAAATTGGGAGATTTGGTCAAAATTGGAAATAGGCCAATTGGACTCTCCCTCTCTCCCTCTCTTTCTCTCTCTCTCTCTCTCTCTCTCTCTCTCTCTCTCGCGTATTATCCTTGGCATGTGTACGAAATTACGCGGACGGATATATACTAATTTAAATAAATCGGTCGATGATTAAATAATTTTCCAAGAAAATTATTAATATTAAAATTATAATTCGAATTTTTATTTACGAAAATTCGGGTTATTACAACCTATCCCCCTTAAAGAAATTTCGTCCCCGAAATTCGGTTTACTCTAAAGATGGAAACAACTGAGGGTAGTTTTCTCTCATGGCTTCTTCCCGTTCCCAGGTTGTTTCTTCCATTCCCCGGTGCTTCCACAAAACTCGGACCAGGCGAATCATCCTATTACGAATACGCTTCTTAGAGACGTCCTGTATCTCTACCGGTTCTTCCTCAAAAGTCGCATCCTCGTCGATATTCCGATGGCGCACGTAACGATATCCAATTAAGTTAATTTTTGATAGACTTATAGTACTCGACGAGCTCTACAGAGTGAACGTCTCCGATCGTCGGAACAATGCCGGCCGCACCACAGGTTGACCCAAAAAAATATAGAAGGCTAAAACTCCAAAGAGAGAGAAGCAACATCCTCCCCGTCAGAGACCTCACCCTCTTCAATCTCCTCATAATTCTTCAAAGCTTTCTCCCTATGAGCAATTTTCTCTTCTTCAAATTCAACCAATTTCTTCAAATTAAAGTTTATCCCCCCTGAAAACAACTCCAAGTTTAGCAACATCATCCATCGTCTTACGAGCATTCTTGAATATCAGCACCTAGGTGATTAAAATCATTTATTTTTGTAGAGCTGGTTGAATGTGAATGTAATCATGCAAAAAAATATGTTGATTGGATACTGACGGATGATTGAAGCACATTTATCTTCACAAAAATGCATTGGGTACATTGTATTGATCATAATTTTGAAGATTAATGTGATCTGATCAGGCACTAATCATTGGGACCCAAGAGTCCTGGTGTGCGGCCCTCAAGCCGTTGATCTCGGCAATCAACAACTCAAATTTTATTTTGACAATGGATGGCTCTGATCTGCAAAGTGCTGAGATGAAATCAAGACCGTTGAAAATACATCCGACGACTCGGATACTGTGTACTAGAGCCGCACACTAGAGAGCGTATACCAGAATCCTTGTTTCCCTGATCAATATTGTCAAATTAACATAATTCTTTTAATGATAAAAAGTAGTAATAAAGTATAGTAGGTCTAGGTTCACATCATCATGGGTGGGCCAAAATAAGCAACAAAAGAAAATTCACCCCCCCCCCCCCCCCCCCTAATGTTTCCCCTTATACCCCCTCCCCCATTCCGTTTGTTTTTCTTTTTTTTTTTAACTCATTTCTTATTTAATGATTTCTTAATTCTTTTATTTAATTATTTATTTATCCCCCTCCTTTAATTAATTTATATTAATCAATTAATTTTATTTCTTTTATTTATTAAAATATTAACTAAATTTTTTTTTTAATTTCTTAATTATTTAATCTTATTTTGTTTAATTCATTTATTCAGATTTTTTATTATCTTTTTATCTTCAATTATAACCACTCATTCAGATTTTCTTCTTATCTTCAATTATAACCACTCATTCAGATTTTCTTTTTACCTTCTTATCTTCAATTGTAACTATTTATACTACTTCATACATTCTCCCACTACTTACACACATTACTTCTTGCACCCTCATTACCCAGTACCACCCATTCCATTATGGTGGTGGGAGCATACATCGGACGAAGCTAAAGGATGGGTTAATCATTATACCGTACGTCTTCGTTTGGGGTTCGAAGTAATGAGAACAAGTGAGCCGAGAGCAGAATTTGGAGGCAATATTGATTAGAATTTGGGGGACAAGTCCGGTTTGTGGACTTCCATTTTGCCTTTCAGTGTTTTTTTCCCAACTTTCTTATATGTAAGCTTTTGCATTTCACATCAATAACACATCTCCCTTTTTGACAAAAGAAGAAAAATTAGTACAACACCAAGCATGCCGGGAGCAGAGTTTATTTTATTATTTATTATTCATTGTTAAGACAAATTAATTAACTAATTAAAATAATATAAAGTTTTTAAATATAAAGTCAAATTTAAATGTAAAACATAATTTAGTTGAGAGTTAACCAAATTAAAATTAAATAAGTAAATAAATAAATGCATGAAATAAGTAAGATTAAAATTTAAGAAATTAAATTAAAATAGAATTTAAAGAAAAATAGATAAATAAATAATTAAATGAATAAGATAAAAAGAATTAATTTTTAATTAAATAAAAAATGAGAAGAAAACAAAAGGAGGGGGAAAAACACTCTCGCAAGAAAAGGCAAAAATGGATGAGACCTTTTCCTGAAAAAGGAGGGCGACTTGGACGGAATGGAATATGGATGTATAATTTTGGTTGGAAGCAGATATTTCCCTTAAAAGGAAAAGAGAGAATTCCATACAAAACAAAAGATGCTTGCACTCAAAAAGTTGCAAGTCGTTAAAATCGTTATTTTTTGTATGTCAAATTTGTTGTATTTCAACACTTATTTTTACTAAGCGAAAGACCGAAGGCGGCTTTTTGCTTCTTATTTTCAAGTATTTTATTTTTTGAATTTACACACCCCATACAAATATCGAGTTGACTTGCCATAAGTTTTTTCACTTAAAAGACTTTATAAAGTAATATTTATTTTTTGCTCGGCTACATAGTACTATTAACCAAACCAAGAACTCTATAAGAAAATCCCAACCAAAATTCTGGTTGGAATTTTATTGCAAATAGCAATTGATCTTTGCCCCCAAAATGGACATCAATCAATCAAATGTTACCAATATTGTATTTTTAAACTTTTTGATAGTCTAATACTTATTTCTTGACACATCCTAAAACGAGAAGTGACAGACTCTAAACTACAAGGCTTAGCTCCGCCGTAGCACACGCAGCCTAGACTTAAATTATATCGCCGTTCACAAAAAGGACCCATTTGTCAATTAAATCAAAACCCATCAGGTCTACACCATAACTGTGGGGAACAACCATCCTATCAACCAAATTATAAAAATGCATCACAAACAAAAAAAAATGTGGTTTCAATCTCCACCAAAAAGAAATGACAAAATGCAAAAACGATTAATTAAACCCTAATACTAAAACACAATATGCTATGGAGGTCAAATATGATAAAATTCCCAAGATGACACTGGAGTCCTCACCTAAACTCTCAACTTGTGCAGTGTTGTGGTTGCTATGGATGGAAAGGAATCAAGTAGTGTTCAAAAATAAATTGGTTGATGTTGGGGGAGCTGGTTGAGAAAATTAAAACCACAATAGCTTTCTGGACCAAAGCTTCCTATAAGCTGAATGAATACACGTTGGATGATTTCAAAAGATGTTTAGATGGGATAAGGAGATTAAAAGCCCAAAAATTGTTGGATTATTGATTGGTGGTAGTAAAAGATTGGGAATTGGATGTGGTTTGCTGCGAATGAAGTGATGTGCTCTCTATCTATGATTTTGCTACTAATTTTATGTTGATGGCTGGATGGGGATTCTGGAGATGCTGTGGTCTAGTAACATTTGATTAATCTGGGTACAATCTGGAGATGCATTCTGATAGAAGATTGGAAGATTGATTTCATTTTGATTTTGGGTTGTAATTATGTAATTTGCTTTGAGTTATTGTTGGCTCCTTGCCAACTCTTGTTTTGTCCCTTTGGTCCATTCTTGGTGTTTGATACGTTTCGGGGGTGCCAATGTAGTTGGGATGCCCATTTTTGTAATTTGCCCAAACTAGGTCCCTTTAATCATTGTAAATAGTTTTCAATAATTAATAAAATTTTATGTGCTTATCAAAAAGAAAAAAATAAGAACGTCAGCTCAGAACTTAGTGAATAGCAAAACAATGTGTACTAGATAAAGTTTTAAAACAGGGATTAAAATAAACTACCTTGTTAACATTTATATTTTGCATACGAATGTACTACAAAACAATAATAAATTTTACTGGTGATCACAAGATGCATGATATTCAACAATAATGGAGAATCACAACCAAATAATACCTTGACCAACAAAATAAATAACTCAAGATGGGATCCAATAGTTAACTTAGAGTCACCACGTGTTTGTAGCCCGTGATACTCTTCGTTGGTAGCCCGTGGTACTCTTCCCAAAGTTGATCCTGCGAAGATAAGCCCTTGAGCATTAGGGACACCGGACTAACTCCAGTGTCTTCCCTAATGGCTAGGGTCACCTACACGGAGGCATAATTTCTCTGGACTTCCAAAAAGAGAAGTTCTCAATAATATCCATAGCTTTCTCACCAAAAAGAACATTTCAAGTTTGTCAAAAACCACCAACATGTACAACACGTGTCCAAAATCGTGTCCAAGTATCCAATGTTCACCAAAATACCACGTGCACTTCAAAAACAATTTCATTTCCAACTTTGTTTGTCAAAATCACCAACAAGTATACACGTGTTCAAAAATCGTGTCCAAGTATCCAATGTTTGCCAAAACGCCATTTTAACTTCAAAACATTTCCATTTCCAACTTTTTCATAAAATCAACCATTTCATTTAATAAGGAAAGAATCTCTCTCCCGGATTTCATGGGCCCCGTGCACCCCTGCCGGATTTCGTGGGCTCCGTGCACCCGCGGCCAGCTATGCTGGTAATAATAATAATTATAAGGAACTGGTCCCTTTGCCGGATTTCATGGGCTTCGTTCACCCCTGCCGGATTTTGCGGGCTCCGTGCACCCATGGCCAGCTAAGCTGGTAATAATAATAAGTATAGGGAACTAGTCCCTCTGCCGGATTTCATGGGCTCCGTGCACCCTACCGGATTTTGCGGGCTCCGTGCATCCATGGCTAGGGACACCAAATTGTCACGCCCTGAGACTTAGTCTTCCCACGGTTCCTAGGTTTTCGAACTTAATGCTCTGATACCAAGTTGTCACGCCCCGATTTTTCGGAAATATCAAAATACAATTTAAATACATTTTTATATTTGATTTCTTTTTTTTTTTTTCATTTATGGAGACAATTAACTATTAAAGCCATGTAGATTCAAATCACATTTCGACGTTTAGAAACCCAACTGTAACTTTACCAAAGCATCCTTACGTCACGATTTCAAAATACTAAATAAATAAAAAAATAAATAACAGAGCAACTAAGGGTAAAAGCATCTACCAACGCTCGACAAATCCTTCTTCCGTCATCATGACCTCACATTCCTGGCATGGCCCTCCCGTTCTGTCTTCAATATCTAAGATGAAAAGCCAGGGCCTGTTCAACTCTAAAGCCTGGCATAATACGTCCGAGTCGCAGAGCAGTATTATATCAGGGTCGCACAAGTGCAACACCATGAGCGATAACGCCAAGCAGAAAAACCACTACCTCACCCATAACTTTACAAATAATACACAGCTCGATACAAAGGAAACGTACGACAATAAGGAATAATAATAAATTGATTCAATAACAATCTCCAATCATAGTGAAAGCTACTTCGATTAATCAAACTTTCCATTTTCTTTACCTAAAATGTCTGGGTGATTGTCTAAGTCAATACCCCAACCCAGTGAACCTAGTTGTCCTTTCTAACCATCAACAATGACTATAACAATAATAACATTTTAGCTGATACAAAAGAGAATCATGTGATCATGGTAATAAGGAGTCATGTCATTCGACACACAAACATGTCATAAACAAACTTTACACAATGCATAAAGGACTCGAATGAACAGTATTAACTAAATACAACAAATATCTTTTTAATTCCACACCATATATTCTAAGAAATCAAACACATTATATTTACATGCAACATTATCCATTTATACGCACATTCAACGTATTTATACTTAGAGGGACGGATTTAACTACCTCAGATCCATTGTTGCAGCACGTCACGACACCTTTGCTAAAAACGCAAGCTAAGGGTCCTTGAACTCCTGGCCTAATATTAACAAATCCAACTCTTAGTACTTGCTATAAGCACTACAGATCAAACATAATACCGCCGACACATGTACTCGATGTGTTTATGGGTACGAGACTCGATTTAGTCTAGGATACCCTTACGCTTAATCTGCCCAGAAATCAGTCAGCGTTCTCTTCGTTTGAAAATCCATATAAAATAGAAAATACAATTTGTAAACTTATCCTTTACACTGGTTATGCGAAATTTCATCAGGAAGCCAATGGTACACTCGGGTTTCCAAATGGGAGTCTATATTATGCGCTTTTAACAGAAATAACAGTGCTTGTCCAGAACGGACCAGCCGTTGCAAAAAGGGCATAACTCACCCAAAACTTCATCAAATCTAGCGAGACCAGTTGGGTTTAAAAGATAAGACATTTTTCTAGCTTCTTAAGCAAGAGTCATTCAAAAATATGATCTGTGGAGGAAATGGGTTTATTTCAAAGTTGACAGCTCACAAGGAGGAAAAATAAGCATCCAAAACATATTAGGTTTGAGCCATTTCTTTCAAAGAACCTATGTCCACGAAAAATCACACTCATACTAGTTACCAATTAGAGTAATCAGTCCAAAAATTAGGACATTTGAAGTTTGTTTGATGCCCTTAAAATTACATACAAAATCAGTCCTCTGCAGAAAACAGAGACAGCAACATGTCGCTTGTTTGTAAAAAGCATCACTAACTCATTTGGGGTCCAAAAAGGGTGAAACCAGTTTTCAAAGATAGATAACACCAAGTAGTATTTCCAGAAAATGATTGAAACCCAAAACTCCAACTAGATTAACCACGGCAAGCCAAACAAGTGGCTGATTACAAGTAGAAAACATCTCAGGACAGTCTGACTTCGAAAAATCACCATAAATCGAGTTCTTAATATTTTGGAGAGATTCTAGTATCAAAAGTTCCGTAGTGAAACAAATTTCAAGAGCTATGAAGAAATCAAAGTCAAATTCGTACTGCAAAGGTGGGAAAACGAACAAGTACACGGGTTATACGAATCTGTCAGGAGCAGATTTGACAGCATGTAGACCCATTTTCAAAAATTCATAGTAAATCAAATTCTCAATGGATTTGATTGATTCCAGCGGCAAAAGCAAGAACTCTGAGTGTACTTTAAAACATTAGAAGGGACCAGAACCTAATTAACAGTTTATGAAGGAGAAATCAACCAAAAATAGTGACCCAGTATGCTGTCTTCGAACTGTCCGGTGACCCAGTATGATGTGTACGAAACCCCCCCCCCCCCCAAAAAAAAAAAAAAAAAAAAACGAGAGTGATTAAGGCAGTACAATTTACTCCGAGCGGTGTTCGAACTGTCCGGACTTCGATCTTAGAAAATACAAAAATATTCGTACTGGCTTAGAAAATTGTGGGCAACGTCACCGTGTGCTCATATTTTTTTTAAGAAAATCTCAAAAGTTGGGCACGCATTACGATGCTCTCGCCAAGTGACAATATCGAGTTGATTCGGGTTCCACAATCATAATAGTCAAGCTGGAGTCGCCCGTAATTTTTAAAAATAAATTTATTTCACATGAACCCCTAAGTTAACCTTTTAAAACATTTCCCCCACAGTTTCCCAACTCTAATTAAAAGAAATTACTCAAATTTCCAGGTCAATACAGGTCGGCACTCAAATCCACCGGTCGACACATCCATTTGCAAACCGCCAGAAACCCGGTCTTCTGACCGAAATTCACTATTCGCAGCCAGATACATCCACCGGCCGACAAATCCTTTGGTCACCCGGCAAATCAGCTTGTTCCAGAAGCTTTCGTTGCAAAGCCCGATCGGGACTCAAATTCTTCCCGGTGATCGGATAACCGTGTGGTTGTTTGACAATTAATTTGCGGACTCTATAAGATAGAGTTCAAAGTTGATCGAACGTCCCAATTCATCTCATGATCGGATTAGGACTCTCCCGTGCTAAGCCCTATATATAGGCATCGTTGCTCTAAAAAATAAACACACAATTCTTCACCCCCCACAACCCGAAACTCTGTGAAAAATAACCCCCCACATCTCATTCTTCAAAAGCCCTCTAACCCCATAAGACCAAGTCAATCCAATCGAAAACCCCCAAATCCGACCGAAGGTTTTGAGGTCCCACGAACAATTCTACTTCGAAGCAAGCAAATCAATAAGTTTAATCGTTGATGGAGTAACCAAAAAAGGTTGATACACCTTTAAAGTCGGTCAATTTCTCAACCTTACTCCTTTTAATTGCTTAATTTCAATCGAGTAGCTTCTTTGTGTTTTTATTTTCTGGCGTTGGGAAGCACACCGACCGGTTAACCGATGTACCGACCGGCACATTAATCAATTGGTCGGCCGGCCGCACAATTTAAATTTATTTTGTTTTTGTGTGTCCTGATGCTCCTACTTCCCTTTCCCTAGTGTGGTGATTGTTTATATTGCTTTCATCACCCATATTTGTTAATGGTTTAATAATTGGTTAAGTGCAAGATCGAATGAAGTGTTAATGCTATTTTATGTCAAACAAGTACAGGCTAGCCTTCGTGGCTAGGCGGAGAGGGGTGCCTAATACCTTACCCACACCGTACCCGTGTTCCCCGAACTATGAATCTCTGGTTCAAAAGGGCTTTGTTTTTTGTTTAGCCTAAACCAAGTGGCAACGGGCACCTAGGGCGCTCAATGGTCATCCTATGTAGTGATAGCGAAACCCGTCCATCGCAGGCACGGTCGATTCGTGAGTCTACAGATTCTCCACATTACTGAGATTCCCACACAAAGTCTACTGGAAGTTGAGAACGAATATGAGAACGAAGGTTGGGGGCGGCCGCTTCCCGCAAGAAAACAAGCAAAGGCACATTAGAAGGCCGAAATTGACTTCACCCGTTAGTCTGTAGGGGTTGTTAGCAAGAGCCATCATTGGTGCATAAACAACAGAGTCGGGGTTCAAAACATCAATACACCAATGCGCTTTTAGTTACTAGAACAAAAGCCAAGAATTGTGTTGAAAGCAGATACGTACGGAATAATTTTTTCCTGGTTGAAATTTTTTGTCAAACAGTTAGTGAGCAAAACAAAGAATTGCAGTTCAAGCAATTAACTAGTAACGAGCAGCTCATATTCTTAGAACAAAAGGTCGATGGTATTGATACGATCAAATGAAACCATCACCTTTATGAATGGAATCAATAAAACAAAGGCAAAATAGATTGTGACATTCGTTTTTCGTTTCTACATAGAAGGCCGAAATAGTCGTGTAGAAGCAAAACCCAATTAGAGCGCAGAAGAAATTGGGGAATAAAAGCACACTGACACAAAAGAAGACAAAATGTGTGTGTGTGTGAGAGAGAGAGTGATATACTAGCAGACAAAGTGAGAAGCCGAACACGGAGACGTGAATCTTGAAGCTCTCTGGCAAAAATGAAATCAGATGGAATTAGAGGCCAAGACCATAAACTTAAGGGCACCATTTGAAATAAGATAATCCACATGAGAGGGTACTTTGACTTACCCTCATGCATGAAGATGTGTTTCTCGAGATTAGATTGTGGGAGGCTAATCAACCAAGTACGAGGGTTTTTGTTGACCCACATGAACAACAAAATTTCCTATTTATTACTAGATCTGTTTGAAAAAGGGGTTTGACAAAGTTCACACCCTATTACAGAACCAAACCAAAATATCCAAGAAAAAAAAAACCCAAATTGATGACATCCCTTCTCCGGCGACCCCCCATGGAAAACCCCTGTACGTCAAGTTCGGCAGCTCCGCGCGTAGAAAGATGGAGTAGCGCAGAGGTGTCTTGGAGAGTTGGCCCGAACTCGCCCCTGGGAAACACGAAAGTATGGGTGTCGCTACTCCAGCGCGACACCAAGAAATCCATGTTCTCATTCTTCTTATTTAGCGTCAAACTCCTAGAAATCTTGATGGCCTCAATGGTGTAAGATTCCTCCAGAATCTTCTTGTATTCCTCCACCTTCAACACCGCGTCCATCCAGTCACCCCAGAAAGAGGGTGGCTGCGAAGTAGCGGCATAATTCACTGGGCAATAAGGAAAATCACCTCTCTCGAGGCCAAATCTAAGAACAGAAGAAGGTCTGCATCTTCCAGAGAAGCTTCAGGAATAATGGGGAGGGGGTCGTCGGGACCACTGCCGACGGGGTCGTATGACTCAACCTTCAACCAGAAGGGATCCTTCAAACCTTTGAAGTAGGGAGCCCGACACTACTCCCCTGACTGTAGGACTAGCCCACCTTTGACCACTGGCCTGCCCTCTACACCTTGCTCTCCTCCCGGCATGATTAGAGGAAACGAATAACCCTTTTTAGGAAAAGAAATGAACGTTGGGTCGGAGAAGAAAGAGAAGGACGAGTTTTGGAGAGAGAAAGCCAAATTGCAAAAGTGAGAGGAATCACCGACTCTCTCCAGTATTTATAAGGGGTGGAGCAACGGTTGATGTACCATGAACGGTCACCACCATTAAAACCCCTAAAAGACGCGACCATTTAAAGCTGCCGAACCGACGCCTCTGTCAAGAATTTTTGAAAATCGGGAACGGCGCCATGATGGCAGGTACAGTTGAAAAGACACACGCTGACGTAACGCGCGCGTGCGATAGCGCATAAAGAATACTACCACGCGCTTGCGGGTCACACACGCGTGTGGGGGCTATTGTAGGGAGGGTCACCGTATTGACCTACGTGGAGGAGTCCCAAGTTTGACCTCCCAGTAAGGTAATGACAAATGTCACGCACCATCACGTGACACGTGGAGTTTCCGCGCGGTACTGACTGCTAGGAGCCCTCAGCGCGGGCTACTCCGCCGGGTAGCTCCCAGTTGCGCGCCCCTCAAGGCCCAACTGAGGAAACCTCTTTTTATGACCATCGGCCATCCATACACGGAGAAAAGCCCATGAGTCTCGTGACTGGCGCAGCCCGGATGAATGGGCAAAGAACGCGAGAAGACAATCTATTTCTTGCCCAAGTAATCATACTTGCTCTAGTCTGAAGGCAAGACCTGAGGGGCCCCTTGAGGCTTGGCTACGGTATCGGCACGACCGAACAAATCATGACCTTGCCCACATGGGAATAAAGGGAGATCTTGAGGTTTGGTGGCTATATAAGAATAACAGGTTCTCTGCGCGAGGGGTGGAGTAGCGTGCCCGAGTAAGCCGCGCGAGTCACCCGCGCGGTGGGCGACGTCACCCATGCAGTCAGGATGTACAAAGGGGACACGTGTTCTCATATTATAGGGCGACAGCCTGACGCCAGATCATTGGCTCAGGTTGTGTGAAGACCCGGAAATTCATATTTATTTTTCGTAAATAATAATGGGATAATGTGAGGAATAAAATGAAATGGCAAAATTGACTAAGTGTTGATGTGTGGTGTGGAATATGTGACATAAGGGTTAAGTTGATTTACACATGGGACATTTGGGCTCCTAGTGTAATTTTTAAAGATAGAGTGCATGTGTGTATTTGTGTGGTGTAGATGAGAGAGAGGACATCACTTCCTCCCCCCTTTTTGGCCGGCCATCTATCTCCCTCTCCCTCCTCTCTCTCTCACTTCATTTACTCCATTAAAGCCCCATAAAACCTTCACAAAATCTCACCTCCAAACTCACTTCCAACCTTAACCCCTTCACGAAAGCTTCCTAAAATCGCGTGCTCTACGCGTTGGTGTGCCTTTTTCACCCCGGTGCTTGAAGAATTTTGCTTGAAGTTGGAGCTAGGGTTTGGGTTTTGCTATCTAGAAGGTTTTCAAGCTCAATCTCACTTGAGGTAGGGGGATATCCTTCAATTCTTCATGTAAATCGGATGTATGGGTGTTTATGATCCTTATCTTGATCAATTTCCATTAATTCTTGTTCAAATCTTGGAGGTGGCATTGCTAGTCACTTTGTGTTGTTATTTATGCTTGTTACATGCTCACCATTGTGCTCTTCAACTCCACTTGGTTGCCCCATAATCAAATCTAAAGCCTTACTCTTGATTTTTGCTTGAAATGGGGATGGACCTTATTGTTTCATGTCCTATCCACATGTTGATTGTGGCAATTTGATCATGCACTATGATAATGTGTTATTGAACCCTCAAATTGTTGCCCAACACACTCATTTTTGGGCCAAACTTGCGGCCGTTGTGGCGGCCCTTGCGGCCCAAAATCTATTGAAAGTAACACCAACCGTTGAGGGTTCGGAGGCTAGGGATGCCGGGAAGGAGTTTCGTCGCATGAAACCGCCAACCTTTGACGGGGATGTGAGTGACCCTATTGTACCCAACCATTGGCTCGCAGAAATGCGAAAATTCTTCAACGTACTTGCCATCCGCGACGATAGTACTAGAGTGAGCCTTGTGGCATGCCAATTAACCGGAGAGGCGAATGAGTGGTGGGAGTCGGTTTTGGCTATTAGGAAAGATGCTAGGAGGATGGATAGGGTGACGAGGGGTGTAGAGGAACCGAATGTTGAGAACCTTACGTGGGCCGAGTTTGAGGCGATTTTCGAAAACCAATATTTCCCGGAGTCTCTCAAGGATCAATATAGGGACAAATTTGAGAACTTTAAGAAGTTGGGCATGTCGATTTCGGCGTATTACATGAGATTCCAACAATTATCCCGTTTTGCGCCGGAGTTGGTCAATACCGAGGAGAGGAAGTGTAAGAGGTTTGTGAAGGGTTTAGATGAACCGCTTAAGAGCCTTGTGATTGCGTCTCGTTGCAAGACCTTTGCCGATTTGTTGGAAACGCCTAGAGCACTTGAGGTTCCGAGTGAGGCCACTAGTGGGGCGACAAAAGAAGTACCTAGGCCGGCACAAACTACCGTGAGCGCACCGTCGGGCTTCTATGGGGGACAAGGGCATAAGAGGTCTCGGGAACAATTCCAAGCATCACATAGCCAATCGCGTAGTCAATCGAGTTTTCGGGCACCTAAACCGTCGGGTTTTCGGGGTGGTTCGGTTCGATCACCGTTGGTATGTCATCATTGCAATCGCACCGGTCATATCCGTCAACATTGTCCTTTCCTGTCAAGTCCTCAATCTCAAGGTACTCATTTCTCGGGCACTTGCTTTAATTGTGGGAAAACGGGCCATGTGGCGAGGAATTGCACTCGGGGAGGTGGAGCGCGTAGTGGGTCTGGTTATGTGCAGCAGTCGAGGGGTGGGAATAGCTTCAGTCAGCCGAGGGGTTCGTTTGGTCAGTCTCAGTACAGGCAGGGTTCTACTGGGCAGGGTCAGCGGTTTGTTGAGCGAGGTGCGAGTTCTTCGGCATCGGGTCAGGGTTCTGTTCAGAGGGGTGGGCACACTCAAAGTCAGACCGTACCAGGGAGAGCCTACCATATCACAGCTTCTACACCGCCACCACATACTACACCTCAGGTTCCAGAGACTTCCGTTGTGAGGGGTACATTTCTTATCTTCAACTCCTTTGCTAAGGTTTTGTTTGATTCGGGCGCATCACATTCCTTTATTGCATCTTCTTTTGTGCGTGCTTTGGAGTTAGAGACCGATAGTTTGCACCCTCCGTTGTTTGTTGACACGCCATTGGGCGGTAGGACCTCACTTGATCGCGTGTGTCGGGGTTGTGAGTTGGTTATTCGGGATCGTCAGTTTATATTTGATTTCATCGTGTTGGGTATGTCTGGGTTCGACATTATATTGGGTATGGATTGGTTGTCAACGTATCATGCCACTATAGATTGTTATAAACATCGGGTCCGTATTTGTACGCCGGTGGGTGGTTGTTTTGAGTTCTTTGGGGAACGTCGGGAGCCGATTGAACCATATTTATGTGGTCCGCGGGAAAGGGAAACTATTGCGTGCCTTTTGGCTAGTTTGACATTAGACGAGGATTTGTCCACGCGCAGGGAACTACCGAGAGTAGTTTGTGATTTCCCGGATGTATTTCCGGAGGAGTTACCGGGTTTGCCACCCGATAGGGAGGTTGAGTTCGCAATAGATTTGTTACCGGGCACCGCACAGATTTCAATGGCTCCATATCGTTTCGCACCGGTCGAGTTGAGAGAACTAAAGATACAACTTCAAGAGTTACAAGGTTTGGGCTTTATCCGACCGAGTACGTCACCGTGCGGCGCACCGGCTTTATTTGCGCAAAAGAAGGATGGGTCACTTCGTTTATGCATAGATTATCGTAAGTTGAACCGCGTCACCGTTAAGAATAAGTATCCCATGCCTAGAATCGATGACTTATTTGATC